>PVIW01003335.1:0-172242 GCA_004026585.1 Noctilio leporinus
AATCCTTTATCCATCTTGAGTTTATTTTGGTGTATGGTGTAAGTTGGTGGTCTAGTTTTATCTTTTTGCATGTTGCTGTCCAGTTCTCCCAACACCATTTATTGAAGAGACTGTTTTTACTCCATTGGATGTTCCTTCCCCCTTTGTCAAATATGAGTTGACCATAGAGTCCTGGGTTAATTTCTGGGCTCTCTATTCTATTCCATTGAGCTATATGTCTATTCTTATGCCAGTACCATGCTGTTTTGATGACAGTAGCCTTGTAGTATTGTTTAAAGTCCAGTATTGTGATTCCTCCAACCTTGTTCTTCTTTCTCAAGATTGTGGTGGCTATTCGTGGGCATTTTTGGCTCCATAGAAATTTTTGAAGTATTTTTTCTATTTCTGTGAAGTCTGTCATTGGTATTTTAATTGGGATTGCATTGAATATGTAGATTAAAAGCCACTAGATTTAAAGTGATGTTTCCCCTCCTTTAGATTTTTCTTCCCCTCTGACCTTAGGAAAAAGGATGTTCATGGAGCTTAAAAAGATCAGCTCTCAACCAGGGTCAACACCAAAATAAGTGTCTAACCCAACTCCATGTAGAAAGAATGAACTAAACTAAAACTCATTCCATGAATGAGATTTTTTCCCTATGACTGCTTCTTCTTACACTGATAAATTCCTGGACAGCTTCTATTATTACTCCATGTAAACCACTGACTTACTAGAACGTTTAATGGTTGTCATTTCATGAATACGTTACTTTGAGAAGGAAGCATGAGTGGGCAGTTCCATCCACCAGGCACAACAAAGAAGCTGGAACTCAGAAGCCCATGTTCTGGGTGGCGTCTACAATGTCTGACGGAAAGGGGTTCTCTGCCTTGCTCAGCCACTAAACTTGGGGCAATCAGCAAGTCACTTCACCCTCAGAAAGGGTTTGGCTTCCTCTCCTGGAAATGAAAGCAGTAACGTCTACCTGCCCTCTTGTAATGGGTCAGATGGGTCAAATGCTGGCATGAGGACTTTGAAAACTGTAAAGTAATATATAGATACAAGATATTACTATTATTCACTGCTACCTGCTTTTGCAACCTCAACTCAATCAAAATTCCTCTCTTCATCTTTGAATAGGGACAGGCATGGGATGAGAATCTCTTGACTGGGTAACAGGAGTACAAGAATCAATGACGCCACGTGATGGAATGTACCCTCCCTCCACAGAAGGGAGGTGCTTTGGACGCCACTAGCTCTACTTCATACAGGGAAAATATCAACTATTTTAACAACTGGTCTGAATGGCTCAAGCTATGCAAATAATTCCCTTCTCAGTTAACATCACTGAAATAAAATTTTATTGGAAACAAAATATGGTAAAAAAAATCCCTATTGCACTAACAATTAGCTTTTGAATTAGCTCTCAAACAGATAGGCACTAATGTAGGCCATTGCAAAGATGTATTAAAACAATAAAACTTTTTAAAAACCTGGAACATGGAAAGAAATGAGCCATCAGCTTCTCCGAGGCAGGAATACAAATGCCCCCCAAGCTGGTCCCCAGCTGCCCTCCTTCCACTCACCCCGATGCTCTCACCGATACTCACCCGAGGTTCAGGTGCTTCAGTTTCTGAAGGCTGCTGATCTGCGTGGGCAGCTCCTCAATCTGGTTATTAAAAAAGTTCAGCACTTCCAAATTCTTCAGTTCTGCTATGTTTGGTGGCACAGCTACAGAAACAAAAGTGCCAACTGTGAGCACAGGACACTCACTATTCATAAGGAAAACCAGCCACATGTGGTGCTTTTTCTCACAGGAGAGATGACCATCCGATACAACCATCTAATTCACATATACTTGTTTTGTGTAAGTTTTTCTTAGGTTGTATTGCACCTCTGAGTAGAAAGGGAAATGTTTCTTCAAAGGCAAAAGAGAATTTCTGTGTTATTACCAGGCTGTGAGTGAATATTACGAAGCATATAAACTTTTATAATTGCCACACAACATCTAGTAAGTGCAACTGTTTCCTGTCTTCTCATTTCCTAGCAGCAAACTCCAAATCCCTTCCTGAGCAACAATACGTTCATCAACCTGTTTCAATAATCTGATATCTGAAGAGCTGTTCTTTTCACATTACATTAAATCACAATTTAAGTTTGCCCTTAAATCGTAAGATATTCAACCACTCAGTCTCTGATGCTAGCCTCTGGCCTTTGCACCTTGAGCGGCACACACAAACATTACATCAGATTAGCAAAGGATCAATCAATGCCCTGTTGTTACACAGATATATGAAAAACCAACTCAGCAGCATGATAGGAATACTAACTAGTGTGCGGCTCAAAGGTTAACCTAAAGCAGTAGGGGCCTGAAAGGTTCTTCCTTCCCTAGAGTATATACCTTACCTGCAAATACAAATTTAAAAGCAAATGCATCTTTACCTCAAAAGCACAAACTCTCAACTCGTTGTTGCAGAAATATTTCCCATAGAGTGCATTTTAGGTATCCATCTGCTGCTTCAAGCTTCCTATAAAATTTTGATTTTACTGGTCATGAGTTTGTTGTCCATGGTTTATGCAAACACCAATGCCAAGACTATCCAGGTAACTGAAACCATGGACATGGGCCTTGGGTACAATACAAGAAATTGTTTTGTCTGCTATCAATACATTTACTTCCCATCCCACCAGTCCCCTCCAGGGAATGCTCCAGAAAGCTGAAAAAACCCAGCAGCACCTTTGCTTAGAACTACTATAAAGGTGTAAAATTCCAAACACACATCTAAAATATGGACAGAGACAGCCATTCCAAAAACTCCACTGTGTACCTCCCAGGGGAATAAGTAAAGAGGACAGGCACACTGTTCAACCCAGGTTTGGGTCATCGTTTTCAACTTTATAAAATGTCTAAGGTATTGAATTGAGGGCCCGAGTTCTGGAGGGAAGAAGGCTTGGTATAAGGTAAGGGAAAAGCTTTCATTGGAGGAAGGGACTGTGAAGAATACAAATCATTCAAGACTAAGGCACACGGGAAGCGGCAGTGATCCGGGGAGAAAATGAGGAAGGCACGGATTTGTTATAAAGTGGCTGGTGATAGGCATGGAGACAAAAGAGCAGATTTTAAATGGATAATCAACACAGCTGGAAAATCTCCTAAGAAACCACACACTTGGATACCGGTATGAATGCATGTGAGCCCGGCCTATGCAATTTGACAGCAAAAGCACACTTTCAGCCATAACACACTTGTGTGAAAATGGTGTTTAATTTGTGCAAATGACCATGAAGAAAATCAGACTGTGCCTGCTGAGTCACCAGGTGTCAGCTTACCTGCTCTAAAGAGACCACGAGTTGTGTGAGCCCCAGAGAGGACAACATTGCTCACAGACCCAACAGTGTGCTCTGTTCCCCTCCAGCCACCACAAAGTTCCTCTCCCTGCATTCATCTGATTAGTTGGAAGAGCAATAAAGAAACTTAGTGCAACCAGGAGAAAATGATCTCAATTTAGCCACAAACCAAGAATAATGCAGCCAGAATTACTGCTGCCTTCCCAAAGTTACTTTGCCAATGCAATTAAATGCCCGTCTGAAGGTATCGCCTTTGTGACAGAATGAGAGATTATTTCACTCTCCTTGCTAAATCAGGCCAACTTAAAACCACAGATTATGCGAAATGTGATTTAGGGCTTTGTTTTGCGAACACAAATAATAACCCCACATTCAATTTACTAAACCTCTCCCAGCCTTTTGGTGCACATGTAAATTTTGTGCTTAAAACTCCATTCAAGCTAGATGAGGGAAAAATTTACAGAGCTAATATTCTCCGTAAACTATATAATTTTTCCCGTGGCCGTAGTAAAAAGCAAAAGAAATTAACAGTCAGACCTGTCTGGAAAGGATAACATTTGCTCTTGCAACCAATATTTAGCAAATGCTTATTGCATGCACAGCACTGTACTTTTAGCACCTAGCATTTCAATACTTGGGGGATAAAGAGCACCAGACTATTTAAGGAAAGTAACCGACAAAAGAAGGGGTGTCAGAGTCGATAAATGAAAAACAGGCCGAGTGTTTAGAAAAGAAACCCTAATAAAACTGTCCATAAAAAAATAACCAGCTAACATAATAAGCTGTGCAATAACTAAACTATATACGTACATGGCAGGAAGAATTTATGAAACACTATCATACAAAGGAGGCAGCAATATGTCACTGGTCAGATATTTTGGTGGAATATTTCAAGATACCCACGTGACACATTACTATGAAGTATCTTAAACTAAAAACAATCAGCATCAATGTATTTCTTACTACGCATTTAGAATGTTTCTTTTCCATCAACCTGTCCAGATCCTGTGACCCCAGCAGTAAACATTCAGCCTAAGGCAACAGGGAGCCTAGTGCACCAGAGAGCAAACCAATGTGGCAGGGAGACAGGAGCCCCAGCCTGGGCATCTGGGACTGGCTTTAGCCTCCCTGCTCAGCCTTTACATTCTCTGTATGGCCTTACTCAACTCAACCTCTCTGAGCCTCTGCTTCCTCCAGTCTAAAATGAGAAGGCTGGATTACAACCATTTCTAAATTCTCTACTGCCTGGCTTTGACATTCTGTGATTCTAAGAGCTGGATTATGAAAATCAATGACATGGATATAAATAATGCAACAAATGGGACCCTCAATTAGGAAGTTCAGTCATGTAGAACTTTGCTTATGACAAAGAATTTTTTTTAATACCATTTTCTGTCTAGCAATGATGGCTGCATTAATTCTGAGACTTCAGTTGCTAGATTTGGGAGAAAAGTCCCCTAACTACTACTCTCAGGTGTTCCTCTGCTCTGGCCACTGGATTGGATGACCACTGGGGACACTCTCAGCCCAGAGCTTCCACTATGTTTGAAAAAGGCGACAAAGATGTAATGATGTCACCTCCCAAACTACTAAACTATACCCAGAGCCTGGTCTCAAAGTATCATCTGGCCATCTAAAAATCTGAATGCTATTATCACTAGAGTTTCATTTATCCAAGAACCTTGTGTAGCACCAGACTTTTTGCTATCAGCCCCCGATGGTTTTCCGGATGATTCCACAACCAGAAGCCCAAAGTACCTAGCAGGGCTCAGAAGAGGGGGGCCAAAAGGAGACTCACCTAGTCTACATTCTTTTCAAAGCTTCCTTGGGCAGGAGCCCTCAGGAAGCACTTGCTGGGCACACTGGATGAGACTGGCATGTCAACTGTTAAGAACCGTTGGCCCAGCTCTGTTCCTCAGAAACAGCTTGACTTCTTCCAGAAGGCTGTGTACCTGTCCTCAGCAGTTACAGTTATAGTAGGCAGAGCTCCAGGCACTACAGAGCTGAGGCACAGTCACAAAATCTGTGTAAGAACATGCTCCCTGACTAGCCAGCAGCAGTGAAACACCTCAAGCAACAGAACTTAAATAAACTATTGTTATAATAATTACAGTTCCATTCCAGGAGCATTTTATTCTGAAATACAAAATTAATCATTCCACAACTAACAACTTATTTGTAAAGCCTTATAGGGCTTTATCTGCACAATAATAAATAGCAGAGTATGCTCTAGGGTTGGGCTGTCCAATATACAGCCACTAGTTAAATTTAAATGTAAATTGGTATAGTCACTTTAAAAAAGAGTATGGCGGTTCCTCAAAAAAGACAAAAACAGAAATACTATATGATCCAGCAAATTCATTTGTGGGTATTTAGCTTAACAACTAAGTGTCCATTGACAATTGAATGAATTAAAAAAAAAAATGCTATATATATATATGTATATATATATACATAAAACAGAACATTGTTCAGCCAAGAGAGAGGGAGATAGAAAGGGAAAGATAAGACAATTAGAAAACCTTGACATTAGAGACATGGGTGGACCTGAGGGCATTATATTAAGTGAAATAAGACACACAAAGACAAATGCTGTATAAGCTCACATATATGAACTTTTTCCCAAAAATCAAAGAAAACGATCAAATTTGTGGTTACTAGAGGCAGGTTTTATTGACTGAAGGGATTGGATGAAAGTACTCTAAAATTTAATTAATCAAATTAAGAATTCAATGGCTTGGTCCCACCGGCCACATTTCAGGAGCTTGGTAGCCACACATGGCACATGGTGACTAGACAGCATCACAGACCTGAGACACCCCCACTCCCCCACTCCTCCCCGCACCTGGCAGAAATTTCTCCTAGGCAAAGCTGCCTTAAAGCAGCAAAAACCTTTGAGTGTGTCACAGTGACCGAGGGCCTGTTAAAACAGCCTGGGGTGAGGGATACCACCTAGTTTCTGATTTAGCAGTTTTGGAACAGGGCCTGAGAGTCTGCATTTCCAACGATCCCCAGGGGATGCTTATGCTGCTGGTCTGCAGACAATATTTTGGTTCAGAAAGCTTTTAACTCATTGGTGACATCAAAATCATTAACCTACTAGGCATGTCCCTTACCCCTTATAATAATGCTGAATAAGATCATAATAATCAATGTTACCTGAATAAAGACTCCTCTGTCACACTTCACTGAGCTACTGAGACTACAGGTGGAAAAAAGTGAACAAAAACAAAAACAAAAGACAATTTAGGTGGCCAATGCACCCAACTTCAAGGCAGCCATCAAGCCATTTCCCACTGGACTTCCACTTCCCCACAAAGACCTCTATGGTGAACCACTATGTAGTATGGACAGCATTCAAGAGAGAAGGAAACACTGAGTCCCTTAGTCACTGAACTAAGTCGCTCTGCAGCAACCATCATTCATGAGTGTGGTCATGTGGCCAGGTGCCATCTGCTGCACTTTTGGCCTTCGAAACGCGGAGCCTAACTGCAGAATGCGGGTGGCAGCACAGACAGGTCAGCTGGATGCATGCAGCCCATCCAGGGGCATTTTGAGCAAAAGCACCTCATGGCCCTTGAGGCAAAGAAACAAAACTGAAGAACAACAGGCTCCAGGAGCAGCAGGCGCCAGGAAAAACATAAGGACAGGCGCTCGCCCATGCGCAGCCCACAGAAGGGCCGGTAGGGCAAGAAGGTCTTCAGAACCATATGGGCAGCACGCGCAGCCAGCTCCTCTTCCGCCACAAAAGGCTGGTAACAGACCAGGCCCCGTGTCCCCACCCACGCTGCTGGGAAGCCAGAGCTGCGCAGAACATGTGGAAGTTTTGTCACAGGCACGTGCGTGGGGAGCTCTATTGCCACTTCCAGCAAACTTCTGAGTAGTTCAAGTCTGTTCTCCCTCTGTCCAACTATTTCTACAGAAGCACTGGTTTTGGCTCTGGTAATTCCTGTAAAGGAGCAGTGCCAGGCTGGGGCATGCACACCAGGGTCCCCTGCTCCTATGCCTCTTTGAAAAACTGAATTCGTGGCTCACCTTCTGCCTCCTCCATGGGAAACCAAGGAGAAAGTATAAAGCACCCCTGTGCAAGCAGAGGGATATCTGCTAGGAGCCAAAGGCTAAGGGGAGCACACGGCCTGCTGGTGGACTCCTGCCCTCCTATCTGTGCTCATTTCCTGTGTCACCAAGGTGCCCCAGGCCCATGGACCAAACAAGGCCAAAGACACCCTAAATGGGATAAGGTAAAGCAAAGTGCAGTGAATAGTACAGCTGCCCCAAGTAAAGCATATTTATGTTAAATATAGGGGACTCCTGTCTGCTGTATTACATATTTATTTGTTAATAAATATGCCTGGTCAGATTTTAATGCTTGTATGGTTTAAAACATTTTTAATTTAAAATACCTAAACATTTTTTCTTTAAAAAATGACTTTAACAGAGAAGAACGAAGTAACAAGAGCATGTTAAGTTACACTGCTAACAACAAAGTGATTAAAAAAATTACAAACAGAACTATAAGGATACATGAAAATGAGTGAGATTATTCACTACACATACAGTGGAGGGAGAAAGGCCAGTAAAGAGAAAATGGCGAACGCTAACACTGCTTCACCCCATGTGTCAGGAATAGAACAATGGATAACAACCATCCCCCTTTTTGCCCTGAATGAGGCTAGGTAGGAAGAAGCCAAATTAACAGAAACTATATATAATATGACTCAAGACACTGTTGTCCAGAGTGAAAGGACAGTCCTTTTAATCCTTAGCTACAATAGTTACAAGACATTAGTCTATTCACACCACAGAGGCGATGTCTAGACTAATTACACAGATGCCAATTCTTTCAGCCAATTAGGAATCATAGCCTTTAATGTCATTTTAATGATTACACGTAAAAGAAGAATCTTTTTATTCTCACATACAAATAATTACACTCTTCAGAATTTTATATGAAAAAAAGTTAGTCTGTACTAACAGTGATCAATGACTTTCGTTTGCTGGCCAAAACACACAAGGTAAATGCTGAACTAATTACATCATTGCCTAAGAATTTGAAGTTCAAAAGTACATTAATGATAACTAACTTAGCAGATTTTATGGAATTTCCCCCGAAGTAGGTACTAAAACAGTGAATTAGAGTAGATATGCGCTATTTAAAAACATAAAGTTTATGAAACAGAAAAGCAAACTCTCATTTTTAATGATCTGCATGGTCCTCAAGGTAAAAATAAAATAGCAAAAGATCTAAACACCCACCCAGCAAGGGCTAGGCAGCACCCTCCAAATACTTAACTTTACAAATGACGAGAGTAATGCTACTTACAGTTGTCCAGCAACATTTCCTGAGCATCCACACCTACAAGGACATACTTATTGTATCCTATCATGAGTCTCCTAAGGTTCTGTAGCTTAAGTAATTTTAACCAAAAATATCCCTGACTTAATTCACTGCAGAAAGCAAAAGAAAAAAAAGGTACTACTCTTTCAGTAAAAATGAAAATAATCAATTATATAAAAATTAGAGGGAACGGTTACAAATAAGCAGTAGGCAGATTTTACAGCATAAAGTCAAATATGCAAAAGTCTATGTCCCTGGGCTATAAAAAATGTACACACAGAGCCAGACAAATCTCCTAAACAGCTGAGAGGCATGGACTTCTGCTCTTCTAAAGATACAAAAATTAGTTAATGTGTGAATCTCTATTTAACTTCCTGGACAGAACCAAAAATAAATAAACAAATAAATAAATAAAGTCCCACATAACCTTCAAGAGGACTTCCCAACCTGAAATTCTGTCAGGAACACACCACTGAAATGCCACTCCCATGCGGAGGCGCAGCACGGCCAGCCAGGACACACATCAATAAATAGCTCTAATTTGGGAGCAGGTTCAGAACAGGAGCATTAAGAGGAAAAGCAATGGCATTAGGTGGCCTGGAAGGAAGTAACATCTAGTGAAGGGCGAGAAATGGGCCGTGGCCAATCTAGGAAAAATGCCTAACAAGTTCTGAAACACTGGAAAGAGCAAGAAGACACAGGAGAACACAGAAAACTTCCTCCATCCATAGGGTGCTCACTTGGGTCATAAAACGAGCTCACAAGGCTCTTAAATAAATAAGTATAATTATAATATACTGTTTTATACGTATACACTCTCAATTCTTGATTATTAACATTAAGAGGGAGACAGTAAACAAGTCCAATTCTCACACCCACCCACACACTCTGCCAATAGTCCCTGCCTTCTTTCACAGCTAAGAATTATTTCAGCAAGAGGCCACACTGGGTTGCTTTGCTTCCTTCCTCACCTTATGTTTCAATGCTGAGGAAGGAAGTAATTACCCGAGGAAGGAAGGAAGGGCAGGGGTGGAGGAAGATGCCCAGTGCTGGAAAAATCCACACAGTATCTTTAAGTTCGCCTCCAACAATAACAACTATGTCTTTGAATTTTAGGGATTCTCCTTGCTCTTCTGTTTGAACAAGTCAACACCTGGGGCCAATGCTTAGCCCATGGAACTCCTAGATTTGCCTCCGTGGGCTATTTAAACAGCACAGGTTCATCACTGGCAGAGGCGACAGGGGGATAGCAGGCTTGAAAGCATTAACTCCACCCCCGCCTTCCAGCTCACCTTACTTAACTACTTGAAGCCTTTTACTCCCAGCTGATAGAGCAGGGTGTCAATAATGCTAGTTCATTTCTCCCCATCCTTTCAACCTGAAGTCATGGTACATGTGGAGTGTGGTCAGTTGTCCAGAGTCTATAAACCGTGGGGTGCCTTAACTTTACTCTCTACAGACTGGTTCAGGGGGCTGCATGGAGAAAGCTAAGAATGCATCGTGGTTCCTTGAAGGAAGAGCAAGATTTGGAGAGGAGGCAAGCATTTCTGATCAGAGAAGAATCAGGTGATTATAATAGAGAATATGTATACAAGAGGAAAGGGCTAAAGAAACAACCAAAAACTGGACAAAAAGAGGGTTCACTGAAAATAGCTGAAAAAAGAAGCCCATCAGTTTTAACTAGTAGTCAATCATATCACAGGGGTGTTTTGTCCTATTAAGTGACACAGACAAAACAAAAACAAAAACAAACCAAAATGGAAAGAGAGATTCTCAATGTTTTATGGTAATTAAAAAATTAGCCCTGGCTGGTGGCACAGCAGATAAGGCGCTGGCCTGCAAACCCAAACGCCGCTGGTTCAATTCCCAGCCAGGGCCACATAACCAGGTTGCAAGCCAGGTCTCCAGCCAGGTCCGTAGCTGGAGGCAGGTGAAAGGCAACCATTCATTGATGCTTCTCTCCCTCTCTGCCTCTCTCCCTTCCTCTCTCTCTGAAAATAACAAATAAAATCTTTAAGAAAATAAAAATAAAATTATATATGTATATATAATTATATACATATATCACATATTGTATACTTTATATTATATGTAATTATATATGCACATATAATGTATGTATTCCTCTTCAGGTTGCAAATTCTTACTTATTTAAATTTAAAAAGTTTAATTTGAGCGGGTAAATTAAGTGGAGCTTATGGAGATTTTAAAAAGATTATCAAGAATGCCAGTCAGAGAAAGACAAATACCATATTATTTCATATGTGGAATCTAATGAACAAACTAAACTAAAAGCAAAACAGAGACAGATTCAGAGAGAGCAGACTGATATCTCAGGAGGGAGGGTGGCAGGGTTAGGGGGTGCAGGGATCTAGAAACAAAGAAAAAGGACTCCTGGATATGGGTGGTAACTATGCTGGGGGGAGGGGGGAGGGGGAACAGAATATAAGGGGGATAAATGGCCATGGAAAATATGCAATAAAAAGTTTTTAAGAATATATTTAACATTGCATTAAATATCATCTTTTTGAAGTCTTATACAAATTTCCAGGACATAAGTCCTGAAGAAACAGCATCAATGTACATACACTGCAATTATAGGGTGGTGAAAAAGTAGGTTTACAGTTGTTCGTATGAAAAATAATACAATAATTAATAAATAATACAAGAACAAACTGTGTTTTGTGTACTCACAATTATGAACCTACTTTTGCCCCACCCTGTATATTAACGCTACCTTTCTCCTATTCTGGGGTTTCTAAATCTGAGCTACATGCACCCCTAAAGAATTCATGGATAATTTTCACAGGATCCACAAGCTTGTTGAAATTATACTATTATATGTACATTTTGAGGGATCAAGAACACAGCTTTTACCCTATTCTCTAAAAAGGCCAGTGATTTACAACATAAGAAAAGCTGCTCCAAGAGTGTTGTACACAGGCAAGTATGGCACCTCTTAGCATATTATCTCCCACCCTCCTCCGCACTACACAACACACTGTGTACACACACATTACCTAGGACAAACTGTCAACACATGATGTAGATACAAATTTTTACTATTAAATTGATTCTGTTTAAAAGATCTATTATAAATAGTAAGAAATCATTTTCAGCACTGGCTCCTCCCAATGACCCAGTGAGGACTTGGACAGGGACAGGTTCAACCTGCCGGCCCCCCCCCCCCTCCCGTTATTTTCTCCACAGCCTCCCAGCATTCTGAAATTCCCATAATTGAAGTCGTCCATCTAGAAATACACAGTGGAAGGATAACTACACCAACTTAGCCAGCTTTCTCTTAACACAGAACAGGACTCCAAGAAAAGGGATTCTAGAAGAGGTCCACTGTGGTTGATGGGATTATCAAGAAAGAGATCAATGGACTGCAGTCACTAAGCAGAGGACAACCAGACCAGTTTCTCCAACTTCACCCAATGGCTTTGAGTTGTGTTGGGGTTGGACTACGAGATTAATAGATTCTCTCATGGGATGATCTTGCATGCTCACTTTCTAAAACCAAAAATAATACCAAACTGCCAACGGTAGGCAATATTTTATGATAACCTAACCACTAGTACCATGCAATAGCTACTGTGTAATTCACAACTGTCAGATGCAAAAGTGCTAGGTATAAATTTTTTCAAACCCAATCTTTCAGATGATGAAATGGTAACAAACTGATAAATGTACACTAATTTAAAAAATAAGCTATTGATCAAAGCTTCTGTATTATAAATACATTTATACTTTGTTAAAATGCAAACAGCAAGTTGTTTTGACACTGTCACAAGATAAATTCATGACACAGAGATGATTTATTTTGCATATTCCCACTCATAGTTTAATTTCATACAAGCCGTGCACAAGAACTTTTGCATAAGATATGACAAACAATCTATGAAAGAGGAAATAACTAGAGACTTCAGAACAGGAAGGTGTTGAAAGACTGGTGAAGGTCATTCTCATGAATTAGGACAGTTAACTTTTCTCATTCATCTCAACAATCTATTATGTCTGTAGGAAAGTGTTTCAATTTATTTTGCTTTTAAAAAACTGCTTAATTTTCTTCATTATAATTAGATCTGCATATTTGGAGAATGCATTATTTATGTAAATCATGATGCTTAATTCATTTATAGTAAACACTTATGGTAGAAATCCCATCAATATATACCATCTGCATAAAATTGTGAAACATATTAACTTGTTTTTAGAACATTATCTTCAATAAAGAAATTATTGAAATCACACAAAAAAAAAAACCAAAACAAAACAGCATTTCTTGTTCCCTATAATTTAAATTCCTATACCAGCTAAGTAATAGGAAATAATCTGTTTTTAAAAAGTACACGTTTTAACATAAAACTTAAGTTTACTGCCTGCCTAGCCATTTCCAATACATTAAATGACAAGATATGGTCACATTAAGGCCTGAAACTGCAGGCAAAACTACTAATACCTCAAGAAAAGATTTTACCTGGCAGTTAAAAGTTCAAAGTATAAAGCTAAACTACTATATTCAGAGACCCACACTTATAACAGGTTTACACAGAGGTGGCTGTTCAACGTTTGCACAGGGAAAAAAGATATCATTTGTATTTCTTGTACAAAATGATGAGTGCTTAATTCTCAATATACAAGGGTCGCAAAATGAAAAATATTGACATATTTTTATAGATATTTAAGATTCTAGAAATATCTATGCATAGGTTTTACTGAAAGAATAGAATTATTTTTATTAAGGAAAGTTTCATGTTAAAAATTTAATGCCAAGAAATTGTTTTATCACTGATGCAGAATGTAATTCATTTTATAAGGTATAGTATTCTTACTTACACAGTGGTATTTGATAGAAGAATCAGTATAAATATAAACAAAATGCACATTTTCCTGAGTTTTATATGGTTATTTTCAAATTACAATGTGGTTACATACATACATACCTAAATATATACGTACATGTATATATAAAACTTCCACAGAAAAACAACCTCACACATATTTAATTCAAAATACTACAAAATGCAATAAAATCCTTCCAATGTAAAGATATTGGAAGAAAATTTTCTAACTTGAGAAAGTAGCCATAAGAAACACTGGAAAATGATATGCAAAAATGAATGTACAAGTTCAGGAGCAAAACAGAAAAGTAACACAGCTCTTTATAGAATAGTCTACTTTGATTATGGTAAACTGCACCATGTAAATGGCAAGAGCAACATGCCCTGTTGAACAAAGCTGAAGAGCTTGCAAAAAATTTCATCTGATACAATTTTGGTTTTTAATCTCTTGTTAGGCACAAGACCTAAGCGGGGCAAATATCTACCTCAAGAGTGACCTCTAGTGGACAAGTGTTAAAATGGCTGTCTCCAAAAAACAAAAAATTGAAAACTGAAAAGAAATAGGTAATCATTTTTTCAAAATTAACATTCCCAAACATCCTAAGAAGCAGGGATCAGATTAAAAAGTACACTGAGAAAACCCTTAGCTAACACTGGCTTATGAGGGAGGGTGATCACAAAGGCAGGGGGCACAGGGGGAGCAGGACAGAAGCAGAGAAAGACAGACTTTGGAATAACTGCTATGTTCCCTTCTTTAGAAACCCAAGGCCAGACTTGGGTGTCTCATCTCAGTCTGCTGGGCCTTAGCACAACTCATTACCTGCCGATCCATTAATCCACCAATATTAACTGAGTACTCACTCAGTCCATGTTTACCATACTTTGGGTACTTTTGTGGGGGTGGGGGTAAGATACAAAATAGCATCAGACAGGGCTCCTCATCTCAAACATAAAATACAGTTAATTATATGAAAAAGTTAGCCAATAATTTGGAACCTTAAATATGTTTATAAAACTAACTTTAAGTGAAGGATGATAACAGGCCTAGAAGCCTTAAAACGTAAAGTGGTACAAGGAGGCCCACCACGAGGTCACAGGGTAGAAGCGGCACCCATGGCTCCTCATGGCACCAGCCTGCCCTTCCTGTGGCTCCTCAGGTGTACATGAGGTGTGCCATCCCAGCACATCATTCTTTAAGTCTGAAAGGGCCCCCATAACCACACAGGTGATGTGCCACCAACTTCCAGGATGTAAGGTAGTTTCCTTAGAGCTCTCACAGTCCAGTGCATTTGAAATGAGCCCACAAGTTAGAAGTGGAAGTTGGCACATCTACTCAAGCCCCTTTAATGGAGAAGCCTAAAGAAACTATCTAGTTCCTACAGTGACCACTTCTGAATCCAGCTTTTCCTTCCCATCAACTGCTTCCTTCTATCAACTGCTTTATATAGATAATTACGGGGAAGCTACTATGTGCTCAGCAAGAATAGGACATGAAAGATTAGGAGGGACATAGTCCCACTTTCAATAAAGCCTAAAATGTATTTGAAGAGTGAGAAGAAACAAGAAGCAATAAAAAGAACAAGGAAGTACAACACACTGGTGTGAACAGTCTATGAACGTCTGGGCAGCCAGGGTGTCTAGAGGGGCGGATCGGGACAAGACCACTGCAGAGTAGAAGGGAGGGGCAAGGTAGCCAGGGACAGAGCAGGGTTAGGCACAAGGAGAGAAGATGGAGAAATCTTCCTGCAGCAGCACCTGGGAGGAAAGGCTGACTGTGTGGAAGAGGTGAGGCCAGAGCAGAGCTGTATCAGAAAAGCAGGCAAACAGTGCCTTCTATGGGATGTGTGCAGTATCGCAGCGAAAGTGGTTTTTCTGAAGGGAGGGACTGGTAGGCTTTACTCTCAAACCATTCCATTGGGCCAGGAAGAACATCTATTGGGTTCCCAGATTGTGCCTGCCCAGTCACAGCAGAAAGAAAAGGTTCACTTGCTCCTCTTCCTCCCGCCTCCTTAAATACATCCTTGACATGTATGTATCTAGGAAAGTAGTTGCAGGCAGGGCAATTTCCCATTGACTTCTCTATTTCCAAAACTCATCAATACCGCCCCAACCATCAGGTTAAATTTCAGCAGCAGTGCCACTGTAATAATGATGAGCCTCTAACAGTGATGAGCTTGACAATTTTGAAATATTTTTAGTGCATTATAATTGAGAAAACTTCAGTTATTTCCACTCACAAAATCTTGGCGAATTTAAGGATCATCAGCCCACTTCACCCTCCTAGTTGCCTCACCTGTATTACACTGCCTGGACCTATCAATGTTAAGAACACCCAGGGGGAAAGAAAGTTAACTCAATGCCACAGTATTCAAATGGTCCCACAGATACTGATTAAAGTGCGTGGAGTCTATTGGCGTCCCCAGATGAAGGCCCCAGTATGAGCAAGCTAGTCATTCATTCCTTAAGTCCACAGTGGAAATGTCAGAGATCAACACTAAGAGAAAAACACAAACAGTCTTGCAAGATAAAAGCAGTGCTGAGACGTTTATCTTTTGAGGCCCCAGTGGTGTGAATGCAGTGCTGTCAGCCAATCCCTATTAACAACCAGTGAAAGACACTGATTACAATAGAAAGTGACAGGAGGGTGTGCTCAGCCACTTACACGTAATGCATATTTATATTGCCATCAAATGGACATATTTACTATAAACACTTGAAAAACCATTGCAAAGTCATTCATTTAAATGCCAGAAAAATAGTAAAAGATGCTAATTTGACCTTAGTGGAACAGACCAGGTGTCACTGACACTACTCACAATGGCATGAAACAGAATTTACCAAGACAGTTAATTAGACTTTACTGGGTGAGAGTGTCTCAAATGGGGGAAAAAAACAGAAAGAAAAAAAAAAGTGAAAGAAGAAATATGAGTATTAAGTTTAGATCCATTCACAGTCAATCTCTTCACAGACACAATTTAACTCTATATACATGTTTCTTATAATATGCCTGAAGGAAGAATATGATCCATCAATCCCTAAAATTTCTATCTTTGGGGGCATGTAAAAAAAAAAAATTGCAACTATCTTCACGAATTTTGAAGAACATACCAATTAATGATATAATAGAAATAAAGCACATTTTTGCTTTTTTGCTTAAATGTAGTGTTTCATTTTAATGATGATGCAGATCTAACAATACAAGTTGGCAACTAAGAAAAATTGTTATGAAATGTGTGGTATACAGCTTCCAGAATTTCTGCTCATAAAATCTTGAGGAATTTAGGGATAATGCCATCCACCCTTTAAAACAAACAGCAAATCCCCTCTGACTGGGATTAGAGTCTCAGTGGACAGCAGGACCCTTTGCTACAGAAACAATAAGAAGAGTAGCAGCAGGTTACCTGTTACAAACATGACTACACGTGACTTATGGCTCTCGGTTTCAGTTTCTGTGGCCCACATGACTCAAAACGTGACAATTGTGCCACTCTTCTTTCGCCTTACAAATATGTACTTTTTGCTTAAAATGAACTAATCTGCCTGTCTCCTGCACACGCAGAGCCTGCCACTCTTAATTCTCAGTAATCAACAACCCTGTGCCATTGCTTCGAGCTGTATATAATGCACATTCCCACATAAATTCACAACACAAATCCCTCAAGATGACATTCTGTTCAATTTCCTTGGACTCGGAAACCTCCCAAACAAATTCTTGCCACATGATTAGAAAATCACTCAAGTCTGCAGGAAATACGGCAAGCACAAAGTGACAGTCAATTAGGAATAAAAAGGAGCATGGGTCCCTGTCGTTAAAATCTTTAAAACCACAGCTCTGAGAATAAAGTGGCCCATATCATTCACACAAGATATTCTTATCAAATCAGGTATTTAATCTATTGGGTGTTAACCATACCATGAACCGATGTCCAATAGAAACCAGACTCAAGAATTCTAAAACTACGAATTGAAATTTATATAATTGAGGCAACTTGCGTGTTTTTTTTTTTCCCCTTATTAAGCAGGAAAATTTTCAACAGGTAAATCATCCCCTTTAAAGAGGAAGTATACATAGGTGAAGGCAAAAAACCCTAATTTTTTAATAACTTTTGTTCATGAAATACTAATAATGAATGGCCCAGGAGTTCAGGTCACTCAGCATTTATCATCCCTGAACTGGACCATTTCCAGAGAAACAATGTTGTTTTCTTTCTTCCGTTTACACACACCATTGAAAAGAATCAAACTAGAGCAAAGCACAAAATATGGGAAGACAATATGCTCCTTTATTTTTGTGTCACCACAATAAATTTTAGGATTCTCCAAATAAACATGTCATTGGTGTCTTTTAAGGAAACAAGAGTCAGCATATTGCTACATTACCTACAAGTCAGAAACTGTGAAACAAATGATGAAATCAACTCACTTGTTAGCTTGTTGTGGCTGAGGACCAGCTGTGTGATGTGGGCTAACGAGACTGCAAAAGGAAAAAGAAAAATCACAGTCAGTTAATAGACCCAAATTATAACTACACTACTACAAGGCAACGTGCTAAATTATTTTCACAGTTTGAAGTGTTATTGCTCACAAAAACAGACTCAAGGATTCCTATAACACTGTCTGTTAAATGTTAAACCAAATTAAGAAAAGTCATGCAATTAGCTCAATCAGCACAGCAAGTTAGAGCCAATGAGATTAATGTCACAGGATCAGACACTACAAGGGCCAGTCAGCTTTGCTTGGAGACCTGCTTTCTGCCGGCCCAGCCTCAGTGATCTATCTCAATAAACCATGCTAGTCAGAGAACTGGCTAGTCAGGTGGAGCAGCACAAGGCCCTCATCAGAGCTAAAAAAAAAACCCATCAGGGCAGAAACACTCACATGACAGAAGAATGCCAGCACCTTATTTCATCTATGTCCACTGTCAACCCAGAAATGCGTCTACACATTATCAGATGATCTGAATTAAAAAAAAAAAAAAAAAAAACAATTTTCCTCTAAAAGTTTGGTTGACATTTTAATGCACCTAAGGACTGCATGCCAGCTTTCAAACATCATGGGGGATTTCATCTGAACAAGGTTAGATTTGCTTAAAAGATGGTTTTCCAACTATAGAGAAAAAATACATACAGATCCACCAAAATGAAAAGGCCCAACAAAAAAGGGATCTGTTTTTCATTTTATTTTGGGTTCTAAAACTTCACTGTGTGACCAGCATGATACATATATACATAGACACACAAAGTACATTATTGCAAACAAACAAACAAAAAATGCAGTAGAGTTGTTTCCTCAAGGAGATAAGAAGGCAAAAATTCTTCTTAAGAAGGGTCACAGTGTTAAACCACCCCAGGCTTAGAAGAAAATGAGTATCACTTCTGAACATAACTATTCGGTGTTTTCCTTTGTTTAATCATTCAAAGCTATAGGAAACTTTAAAATACAAAAGACGTATTTTCCTGCCCTGAACCACTGAGTTTAAGTTCCCTTCCTGATACCCCATAAACTTTGGGACATTCTTACAAAGACATTCCCCTGCAGCCATCAATGTCAGAACTTACAGCGATACATCACTGCCATCTAACCCTCAGCCCTCATCGCAGTTTTGCCCAAAGACTCAATCAGTTGGGAAAGAGACCCAATCCAAGTCCTTGTTGTAGGTGGCTGCCAGGTCTCCAAGCCATCTTTACACCTCAAGTTTCTCTTTTCTCCACTTCAACAAGCTTGGCATTATGAAGCCTGCAGGCCACGTTATTTTACATTATAGCCTCCCTTCAGATTTGTCATTTGTTTCTTGTTTAGATTCATGTTAAGCAGCTTTCACAGGAACATGAAAGAAATGCTGTATTCCCATTGCATCCTATCAGGTGGCACACATTCCCATCCGTCCTAGCACTGTGAGCTTACCTTGATCACTTTTGTCTGCCAGGCTTGTCCACTGTCAATTTATTCTTCTCCCCTTTGTAATTAGTCCTGGCTCCCCGGCACAGAACAGTCAAGCTCATCTTGTACTTGTACTTGTACTGCCATGGCTCTGGGACCAGCCACTTCTGTAATGAGCTCTGGCTCCTTTCTTTTTCTTGTGGAAAATATATCCACAAGCCAAACTCTGGGCACTGGATGTGTGTGCTGGCATCTAGGACTTCACACCCTCAGCCCTCTCAGTGGAAGTGCTACAGTGTACCTGAGCACACACACCCTGACACTGACTTCACTATTTATATTTTTGAAAACCATGAGTATACCTCCAAAAATCAATTTCAATACAACATGACCTACTTCATTAAGTTTTCTTCCTTTCCATTCCATTCCATATTTGTAATTCCCTTCTCTAAAAGTGAGGATCTTGCTTCCATTACCTTTAACCTACTTGCTTATTTCATTAATACTTCAATATATAACTGCACAGAATTATCCTACAGCTCTATGCTTATCTGCAGGGAAATACGGAAGTCTGGTACTGATTCTTGGTCATGATCAGGATGAACAGGTTAGCTAGAAATGTGTAATGTTCTGTGTGAAGTTGAAGATGCCCCAGAAGTCCCCAGGGCCAGCTTGTTTACATGTTTAGGGGCATGAAAATTGATAGCTTACACCTGACTACAGGTATGTAACCAGTCAGGCACTAAAAACACGGCTGGACAATTTTGACTAGGCTTTCCTCAAACCCTGATTCTTCCCAATGTCTCAATGGCTCACATCTAGAGACTAAATATATTCTGAGCTGACAAGAATTCACCCTCAGGAATCACGAGTATGGCGCCTCTCCAGCCCTTAAGGCTCACCTGTTTTCTTACTCCTGCTAAACCATGAACGAGTAGACCCTGTGGATTCTTCTGAGTCCTTGCAACTCTCCAGTGTAGTCATGCAGTAACTGATCTCCCCTCCACCCCTTCCTCCCACTTGGACACCTTTGCACTCCACTCAGACACACCCTCCTCATCTGCTTCCACCCTCCTTGCCTGCCTGGCTTCAGCCCTTACCAGCCCTCCTTTCTGAACTCAGGGTCCCACACCCCACTCTAGGCCACACCTCTCTTTCAGTCCCACTTGCTGGCTTAGAACTAAATAACCAAGGAAGAGGGAAGAGAAAGAAAAGGTAGGAGAAGAGCATTTTGGTGGTTTTTAAGAGTCACAATGGTTTCTTCACACACGACATTTAAGATTTTCGGTACTGCGGAACATTACATACATTTTTACTTATGGGGTAAGATTTCCTTGACCATCAAATAAAGCACTCCCTCATCTGTGTGTGTGTGTGTGTGTGTGTGTGTGTGTGTAAATATATAGTTTGATTTTAAAAATCTCAAAGAGCTGTCCAACCTGAGATGAAATGGATTCACAGGTATATCAGTTGAGACTATGATCAGCTTCATGTGAGAACAAACCATAAATAACAAAGGTTACACAAAATAGGAGCTTCTCTCTTATTTACACAGAGGCAATCCAGGGGTTCCTGGTACCTTGTTGCGCAACCATCCCCAATGCATGGATTCCTACCTCATGGTCCACTATGGCTGCCTGAGCTTAGCCATCATGTCTGCAGTCCCTTCAGGAAGACAAAAGAAAAAACAAACAAAAAAAGACTTCCTTCTTTAGGAAACTTCCAAGTTGCACATGGCATTTCCACTTACAAACAATTAATCAAAATTCTGTAATACAGTCATGCCTAGTTGTAAGAAAGGCAGGAAAATGCAGTCTGTATTCCAGACAACCATGTACCAGCTAAAATGAGGGGTTTTATTACCAAGAAAATGGGGCAAACTAAAATTAGCAGACAACTCGCAACCTTATACGCTAGCAGCTAGCAGACTACTCCATTTAAGTATCATAGAAATAATTGTGATTACAAAAGAAAACTTACAATCTTTTACATTCCAGCCTTAATTTTTACCACAACTAATTAAAAACAAATTTTGCTCTTCTTTTAGCTAGTATTCACAATGAAAGATTTAATTAAGGGAAGCTGGTTCTTTCCTATCACTTCATTGTGTCGTTTCAATAAGCATTTAGGAAGAAAGAGTATTAAATTCTTTTTTTTTTTAATAGAGAACAGTTGTTGCTTCAGCTGCTCACATCACAAGATGTATTTTCATCTCACTCACTATTGTTACAAGGCTAACATAGGTAAGAGGGAAAAAATTAGAGCAGAACGGAAAAAGTTAATTGAAAAAATCCTAGAGGAAATATTTAGGGCAACAAAGAAGCTGATCTGCAAGGAAAGCAGTAAGGTTGAAGGGAATTCGAATCACAGAGTCAATCACAAAGCATGGCACTGGCAAAGAGCAGCGGCGACAGGCATGTTCCTAAAAGCTGCCCCTCCCTCCCGCTTGGCAGGAGTACATTGTGAGGCTCAACCCGAGGCTGCACCGTTAGAAAAGTGGGAGGACATTTCTCAATCCATTGAGACTTTGCTGGCCAGCAATTATCGGTCTGGCTCAAATTCCTAAGTTCTTAAATAAAAGAAAAAAGAAGGGGAAAAAAAGGTATACCAAGAGAGAATGAATTATTTTAAAGTACAAAAAGCACTCTACTCAAACAGGTTGGGAAAATGGAAGTAGGCTGTACCAACTGACTGGCCTTGCTGACCTGAGTCCCACACTGGGAGACTGTCCACTGTGTGACCAACACACTCTAATGGTTCTGCTAGCCATAAACTGTCAAGAATGAGCACTGACACAACAGTGAGAACTGTTATTAAAATTCCTAGAGAATGTTAAATTATTCTTTGCCCAGCCATCTTCAAAGTGTATTTCAAAAGTCAACTCAATCACTAAGAAGTACACTGGCATACACAGTTAGGGATACAGCGCCTGGGCTATCCTTCAGTCTCTAGCCTTTAGAAATGAGATTTGGGTGAACACTGTATCAGGCCAAAGTGAATGGAGGAAACAAAATCACTGGGACAGAGGTGTCTGTGAGAAAAGGGGTCATGGGGTGAGGATGCTGGCACTGTACATAAGATTTATGATCATTTGCTGTCTAGCCAAAAAGGAAATCATCAGCAAAATGCTCCAAGGAGGACTGTTCAAAAATTTCACAAGAAAGACAATCAATGATTCACCGTCTGGGTGCTCAAACACACTGAGAGTGTTCAGTCTCTGCCTTGGAGATCCTCACAGGAGTAAAGTCACCCATCCATCCTGGTCAGCCTGGGGCAGTCTGCCCTGGTTTGGATAATGAATTACATAGCTACATAGTTTAGGGAACAGAGGACATGCATCAAAATCCTAAAAGTTAGGGTATAAAAGAATCATTGACAAAAGGGAAATACATGGGCAAGGATAATGGCAGTTCAGAAGGAAATGTTACTTATTGTGGGATGAATAGTAACACAGCCAAAAAAGCAATAGGGCAGAGGCATGAAGTAAGACTGGGAAGACAAATCTGAACAAAAAGATGGAAAACAGAAAAGGTACAAGACTGGAGCAGGCAGCCAATATTTTAATGAAATAAAATTTTAAAAATCAAAGAATTAACCAAACACTTCCAGGAAATGAATTATCTTTTCTAGATAACACATGGAAGCAGATATTATTATTTTTAAAAAGTTCAGTGATTTTTCTTTTCCTTCTTCTTCGGCATAAAGTAGGCAGCATCAGAAGAGAAAAACATGCATGATAAAATCCACAGCCCCCTAAGATGAAATTATAGACTTGCTTTCAAAATAACCCAACATATCACAAAAATGTGGCACACTGGAAATTGTCTCTACAGTTTCATTTTGGCAAATTAGAAAGCAAATTATTCCTCTGGTAGCACTTTAGAGAGGGTAAAAGTTCTGGCTTTACAGCATGACATTTACATCCAGAGAAAAAAACACAGCTAGGATGATGACACTAGGGGAATGAGACTTGAAAACACACAAACCTATCTGAGGCTTGAAAGTTTCTGCAATCTTGTCACAGATCGAAATTGGCCACCTCAGGGTTGCAAATGAAAGGAAGGTTCTATAATGTCAGTCACAAAAACTGGACTGCAACCACCAGTTCACTTCACAGACTGCGTTCTGCATTGAAGCAATCACAAAAACACTGTTATCAACAGAAGGCAAATGGTTTCCTCTTCTTCATAGCTCTTGTAGTATCAAATATTGCAATGCTCAAAGAACCACAACACCCCCCCACCCCGGGATAGTCAAAGAGAGCCACCTTGTTTGACAGCTCCAGGGGACACCATTCAAATCATTTCCTACAACACAAACTACACTGCAGATAGTACTGTATAGTCATTCATTTCCTCCCAAAGTTGTAGACCAAAAAGAATTAACTTGAACTTAAAATGAAGGATAGTCCAAATGGCTTTTCCATTTTGGCTTCCCAGTAGGTTAGACGCAGCAACAACCCTAAATAACCCTGATTCAGAGACTCCACAGGGAGGTGGGAGCCGGCCAGATGTCACCATCAGGAACCAACACTAACCAATTTGGGTTTTCCGTCTCCAATATGCATGATTAAAATGCCTGCCCATGTCACATAGCTCAAGTTATTTCACCCTTGGTAGTAGGATATAGATTCATATCTTCTTAAGTATGCAGCTTCTGGCAATATATTTAAGTGAAGACAGACAATAAAATGTTTGGTACCAAGATATAATACAAATATCATATTCATCAACATGCTCAGAATCAGAAAAACATTTCTTTCAAATTCTGTTCATAATTCAAAACTCTGAAGAAAATCGCTATGTATGAAAGCCTTCCTTTACTTCACAGCTAATTATTTTGGAGATTTGGGAACTCTTCAGTAGCAAATTTTCAAAATTGATTACTTGACTAAATTCTGTTTACAGATAAAGGGTCTATCAACCATAATTAATTGCTCTTCCACTCAACAGAAAGCAATTTATCATATGCAACCAGTGGAAAGAGGAGTGGTACTTCTTTCTATATGTGTAAATAAGAAGAGAATTCACACATGAGAACCCCTCCAATGATCCCAATGATCATTGATGGGGAACTTTGCATCATTTGGGACATTCGGTTAAAATAACACAGACCCAAGGTATTGTCATTAACAATGTAGAGCCCATGTCACTCCCAACCAAACACATCACTTTACGTGGTCTCTCCTTAAGACAAAGGACAAAGACAAATTGTATTTTTGAACCTGCCTGGGAGAATTAAAGTGAAAACCATAGTAAGCTACCTGAGATACTCAGTCTTGACCTGCTCATGAGGTTTATATAGGGCAGAATTATCAATTACTCCATAAATTATGACCCTTTGAGCAGACCGCACCTGCCTGGTAGGGGAGGGATAGACCATGAATGAAGCACAGTTACTGCCCTCAACAAGCCTACTCTGGAATCCGGTTGCCTCCCTTACCTGTGGTTTCCCTTCCAGTTTCAGTTATGATCAAATGCAGTCTGAAATATTAAGTGAGACATTCCGGAAATAAACAGTTTGAAAGTTTTACACTCCCCACCTTTCTGAGTTGCATGAAATCTTGCGAGTTCTGCTGTCTGGCCTGGGACGGGAACCATCCCTTTGCCCAGCGTCCCCCTGCTGTCCGAGCTCCTGTGTTTCACTCATTGATCAGCTGCCTGTTATCTAGCGACTGTTGCCGTCTTGCAACGCTGTGTTCACGTAATTCTATCTCACTTAACGATGGCCACATGGGTAATAACTGCAATTTAGCTATGCCAAAAACAAGCTCTAATATGCTTCCTTTAAGTGAAAGAGTACAGTAAAATATTTTTGAGATCACATTCACATAACTTTCATCACAGTTATTGTTATGACTGCTGTTATTAGTTATTGTTGACTTTTTACTGTGCCAAATTATTAAACTTTATCACAGGTATGTATAAGAAAATAAAACGTAGCATACATAGGGTTCAATATTATCTGTGTTTCGGGCATCCCTTGGTCTTGGCAGGCACCCTCTGCAGGTAAGGGGGACTACTGCATACGACAGGCAAAAACTTAATGTTCTTAATACACAAATGATTTCCCCCCAGTGGTAAAGTGGAAAAAACATGCTTTTCCTCAAATAAAAGATGATGTCAGTAGCATCTGGTACAGAGCAGGTACTCAAAACATGATGGCTATGATCAATTATTAGAAAATTCTGCGTGTGTTCAGCTGACACACAGGTTGCTGTGAAGACCTCACCGTGGTAGCTCTGTGGGGCAGGAGTCTGGGGGCAAAGAGCCTCATGGTCTTTGGGGTGAAGTGTGCAGGTGAGGGTTTGTGGGTGCCATCTAGAATACAGCCATTTGCTGGGTCTGGGGAAGCAGCTACAGCAGAATTATGGGGAGACACCATGCCAAGAGGAAATCTAGAGCCCCTGTCACTGGTGGGAAAGAAAACACCCCAGTTCTGAGGTGGGGGTGGGGTGGGGGCAGCTGAGGAGCATCAGTCCAGGAGACTAGTCATCTGAGACTGGAGAGGGCAGCACCTGGAGGTCAGGGTAAGGAATGTCATGGTGAGAAACGCTCAAGGCCAAAGGTGGAAATGAGGATGAACTGCCCATGAGACCAAGTCATGATAGGCTGAGGACAGGTGGCAGACAGGTTCTCAAGTACTGCATTTAGCAGTGCTGACGAACTTCTAGCTCTTTCAGCTCCAAACACCACCCTTGTACAGGCAGCTGGTCTACCATTCCATTTTCCCTGCTTCTGAATGGGACGTGCCTTTACAAGTAAACACAGACTCTTGGTTGAAGAGATATGGGGGGAGGTGGCGGCGGAGGCTGCTCAAGGAAAGACATGAGGAATCGGGGAGAAATGCCTACTATCAGACACTGGAAAGAAAAACATGCCTGTGCCCACCAGCTGCCTCATTTGTCCCCAGAGATACATGGAAGTTCAGAATGCACGGTATTGTCTGAAAAGGAAAGCATGCTCATTTGATGTTGCCCATGTCCTTATTTGGGGAGAAAAATGAAGTTACGGGTAAGAATGAGTCACTTACAGTTTTCAGACACCTTAAAGTGCCGCACATTCGGGCCATGAGTGGCTATTGGTTTGCTGCACTTGTTTGGCTAGTAAAAAACTGGATCTGCCCGAATCAGTTTCTTGTTTCAAAAGAGCTTGTACGGGATTCTCTGCTTACTAGCTTTGAAAACAGAGGCAAGTTACTCAATCCTTGAGCCTCATTTTTCTCACTTAAAATTCCAAGAGAAATGGTTAAAAACAGTCCTACCGTATAGAGTTATAGAGGAACAGATGCAGTAACAAAGTTTTGACAACTGTGCCAGCTACCTTTTAAGAGTTTGGTAAACATTACCTAGCAATATTATTACCTTAATTTATTTTAATGTTTTTTATTCTAACGAGTGGCTATAAAGTGCCCAGCACAGCACATTGATGTAGTAGGCATCCTTCTGATCTCATTCTTTAAATCTGTTTCACAGAAGCAATAATTGAATTTAGTTTCATTTTGAAAGAGGAATTTGTGCCCTAAAGAAATAGAGTAATTTTCACCCGGGTCAGGGGATTATAATCTGGGTCTCAGGCTTTGCCTTGAGTCACTTTATGTAACTCTCTTATTTCATTCAAAACAGAAAGAATTTTTCCCATTCAAGTTTATACTCATTTTGTTATGACAGGAATTTCCACCATCTTGAAAATAACACTCCACCCAGGTGTGAATATTCTTTTCTCATTTTGGAAAGAAAAAGCTGAAGATCTACAATCTGGAAACCTTGGCTGCAGTCTCAGTTCTGTTTCCGGTATCTCTGGAAGATGAAAAAAATCACTTTACCCCCTGGGTTACAGAGTTCCCTTACCTGTAAATGAGGAGTTTAACTTTCTGATTTCTAGGATTCTGTAACTGATTTCTAAAAAATTCACCTCTTTTATGTTACACCAATAAAATAATTTATGCAAGAAATTATTTTCTGAAGGAGGAGGAGGGGAGGGAGAAGTAGGGAAGAGAGGGGTAGGTAGGTAGATATAGAATAAAACTGTCTCTGGACCTTGATGATTGTACTAACCCTGAAAAAACTTTCAAGCATTCCCCTTTTAATGAGAGCTTCAAACCAGCTTGCCTCCTGTACGGCACCTGTATTCTATAATGGGCCCTGGTGCTTTGTTGCTGCCCGTTACAGCAGCCTCCCTCATCCACAGAGGACGCGTCCTAAGACCACCAGTGGATGCCTGAAACCACGGCTAGTACTGAACCCCATACAGACTCTGTTTTTTCCTCTATATACGTACCTATGGTAAAGTTTAATTTATAAATTAGGTGCAGAAGAAGTTAACAATAGGAGCAAAACAGAGTAATTATAACAATTTACTGTAATAAAAGTTACACGAATACGTGTGTGTGTGTGTGTGTGTGTGTGTCTTTCTCTCTTTAAAAATATCTTATCAACTGTACTCACCTTTTCACTTACAGGAAGAACTTTAGGGCTTCTCTCTGGTACCCATATATTTAAATTGCCTGCATCACTACTCATGTGCTTTGGGGCACTAAGTAAATTAACAATTACTAGAATACAAGCACTGTGACACTGCAACGGTAGACACGGTAACAATAGCTACTGACTTACAGGCAGGGAGCATGTACAGCCAGGGACAAAGGGATGATACAGGTCCAGGACAGGGTGGACAGAGCTGGCAGGAGATTTTATCATAAGACACAGAAAAGCACACAATGTAACGCTTCTGAATTGTTTATTTCTGGAATCTTTCATTTAATGTTTTTGGAACAAAGGTGACCGTAGGTAACAAACCTCAGCAAATGAAGCCACAGATAAAGGGGGACTACTGTGAGTTTCAATATTTCCCAAATTTTGGTGATTCTTCACTTCCATTTTTAAAGGTATATAAGATTGTACTCCACCGCCCAACAATTCCCCTCCTATGCCTACAACCAACAGCAATGAATAAAGTATTCACTAAAAAGACATGTATTCCTATGTTCATAGCAGTGCTATCCATAATGCCCTAACCTAGAAACAACCCATATGTCCACCAACAGCAGATGAATAGAAAAACGGATGGCAGTCACTCATTGGATCTACAACCAACTTTACAATGTGAATGAAATCTCATGAACATGATGCTGAGCAAGTGAAATCAGACACTTAAGAGAGCATACTGTATAATCCTTTGTCTTAATGATACATAAAAACAGGCAAAATTAATCTATGCTTTCAGAATCAGGACAGTCACTGAGGGGACAGTGACTGGGTGCAGGCACCCTGGGTGCTTATTATGTGCTGTTTTGCTTCTTGGCCTGAGAACACATCAAACTGTACTACTATATATGCACTTATCTACATGAATACCTCAAAGTTTTTTGAAATGGATTTTTTTCTAGGTACGTGTGTTCTGAAAAGTGGGTTCTATGTCCTCAGCCAACTGGCATGAGCATAGATGGGTCCACTTCTGTGGATATCCATAAACATTCTCTAAATGCAAACAGAATCATCAGCCCATATGGGCAAGTGCCATGTCTTCTAGAATGGGCCTGGTTTACTGGTAGGCTCTCATTGTACACTTGCTGAATTAGCCGTTTTATCTCTATATGTGCATGAGCCTGTCAAAAACATTAGTGACATGAACAAGGCAGGATAGCATAAGCTAAGAACACAGTTTCTGATGTCTGACTACCAGGGTCCCAGTCCCTGCTCTACTACGTATTAGCTGTGTGACTGAGGCAAGTTACGTAAGTTCTAGAAATCTATTTCCTGAGGCATAATTTGGAAAATGAGGAGTAGGAGGATAACAATCACAATGAAACTGTGAGGTATAAAGGAAATAATCCATAAGAGCTTAGCACAATGTCTGGCAAATGGCAAGCATGTGTGTTTGTGCATGTTGTATGCATTAATACAGTCTGTGTATAGATGCCCATATAACTATATTATCAATTTTTTGTCCTTCCTTCTAATAAAGAACGCACAACTTGTAGAATACAAATATGTAACAGGTTAAATATGTATCTTTCACACAGCATGAAGACAAATATTTACAGGTTTAAAAAAACAACTTTGGTAGGAAAATTTGCAAAATAATCTATACTGAGGTTGCAACCCATGTCGCCAATCTTTGGTCTGCACTGTGCCTTAAAAAACCAAGAAGGCAAGACCCCTTCCAGTGAACTATGTGGTCTGATATATATCTTTCACTTGGCCCTGTTTACCCTTAAAATTGTGACCTATTCAGAGTTCAGAGCAATAATTAACATGCACAGAAAAATATATTAAATGAAAAGGTTCTTTATCAGGTAAATTAAAACTAACATTACCATTTCATGTAATTCAAGTTCACTCTGTTATATGACTCAATATTTCTCAAATACAATCATCTCCAGTACTATATTTCATAGTGTTTTTTTTTTTGTTGTTTTTGTGTTTTGGGTTTTTTTTTAAGATTTTATTTATATTTTTCAGAGAGAAGGGCAGGGAGGAAGGAAGAAAGGGAGAGAAATATCAATGTACAGTTGCCTTTCACCTGCCTCCAGCTGGGGACCTGGCTTGCAACCTGCTTACATGCCCTGGCTAGGAATCGAACCAGCGACCTTTGGGTTCGCAGGTGGGCGCCAATCCCCTGAGCCACCAATCAGATAAAGTGTTTTGAGCTAATGTTTTAAGTTTAAAAATAGAAAAAATGGATTAATGTACAATGTAAAAGACATCTTGTATCTGATCATTAAAACTCAGTTAAGATTAACAATATTTTAAGATTAACAATATTTTAGAAAACTATATGGAAGAGGGGAGGGTTCACAGTTAATATTGACCAGATGGAGAATAAGATGTCTCTAATATTTTGCTCCACAGTCAAAGATTTCCAACAATATAATAAACCTAAATTTCCTGGCTGCAGGCTGTCTGAATGATGCATGTTATTTGCCCAGTGTTTTCAAGAATTCTGAAAGTGCATTGAGGTAAAAGCTGCTGGCCCATGCAGCCCTGGAAATCCCACTCCTTAACATCTGAGCCAGGCCCCTGTTACACTTCAGGGGTGGGGATCAACACAGCACAGTTATACTAAAACAAAGGTGCCAGATACACTTAGGTATGACCTCTGATTCTGCCACTGACTGTGTGATGCTGGGACTGTGTGATGCTAGGTGACCTTTTGTTTGCTCATCCATAAAATGCTGCACCAAAGACTGATGTTTTAAGTGTGAGAAGCACTTACCCTAGTGTAAGCACTCAAGCATGAACCATTTGGAACCTCTAATGTAGATGTGATGGGCTAAACTGTGGCTCCTTAAGATTTCTGTGTTAAAGCCCTAATAACCATTAGTATCTCGTAAGGAGACAGGACCTTTAAACAAGTGATCAAGTTAAAATGAGACCATTAAGATGAGCCATAATCCAAACTGACTGGTATCCTTATAGGACAAGGAAAGAGACACACTGAGATACAACGGGGACCATGTGAGGACATAGTGAGAAGGCGCCATTTGCAAGCGAAGGAGAGAGGCCTTAGGAGAAACCCACCCTGACTGCACCTTGATCTGGGACTTCCAGCCTCTCCAACTGCAAGATGCAAATATCTATTGTTTAAGCTCCCAAGTCTGTTGTATTGTGCGCGGCAGCCTAGCAAACTAATAAACTATTATACTGTCACTTGTCTCTTTTGCTTTACCAACATCTCAAATCCAAAAATACTCTTCCACACTGTTAAACAGCACATGTTGTTGAAATATGCCTGAAGGGGAAACGGCAAATTCCATTCACCCCATTTTTCATTGGGAAACTCACTAACTGATCAACACCTTTCTATTTGGAAGCCCCTGGGCCTGCAGCAGAGCTTTAGGTCCATGATGCAGTTATGAAACAACTTGATATTAAAGATGCTTTGGGTCAGACAGACTGTAAGCTTTTTTGATAAGGCACCATAAAAGAGTATATCTCTTTACCCGAAGAAACAGGCATGACCAGGAAGAGAGGAAGCAACTGTTCAGGCAGGAATGAGTGATAGTGTGGGCTGAGGAAGCGGCAGGAAACCACAGAGGCTCAACACTGACCCCTGCTGGTCAAGCACTTGATCTACATGGACAATTCCTGGGCCACAGTTTTCCTATTTATTAATTTATTTAATTAACTGGGGTGACATTGATCAATAAGATAATATGGGTTTCAAGTGAATATTTCTGCTACTACATTTGTATATTGCACTGTGTACCCACCACCTAAAGTCAAACCATCTTCCAACACTATGTATTAGGTGTCCCCTCCATCCTCCACTCCCTGCCCTCTTCCCTCTTGCAACCACCATACTGCTGAGTGTATGAGTTTCAGTTTTATATATCGCATATGAGTGAAATCTATGGTTCTCAGCTTTTAAAATTATTCTTGTATGTGATGTAAGAAAGTAGTCTAACACCCTGGCTGGTGGCACAGTGGATAAGGCGCCGGCTTGCGAACCCAAAAGTCAATGATTCCATTCCCCAACCAGGGCGCATAACCAGGTTTCAAGCCAGGCGTTCAACCAGGTCCATGGCTGGAGGCAGGTGAAAGGCAACCATACATTGATGTCTTTCTCCCTCTCTCCTTTCCCCTCCCTCTAAAAATAATAAATAAAATCTTTAAAAAAGAAAAGAAGCTAGTCTAGTTTTATTTTTCTGCATATCTCTCCAATTTTCCCAACACCTCACAGAATGGCTATAATCAATCAATCAATAAAAACAAGTGCTGGCAAGGATGTGGAGAAAGGGGAGCTCTTTTACAATGTTGGTGGGAATGCAAACTGGTGCAGCCACTGTAGAAAGCAGTATGGAGTTACTTCAAAAAAATTTTTAAAATGGACCTGGCTTATGACCATTAATTCCACTTTAGGAACTTAACCCAAAGAAATTCCAAACACTAATTCTAAAGAGCATATGCAGCCCTGTAAGTTTACTGCAGTGTTATTTACAGTCTCCAAGATATGGAAGCAACCCAAGTGTCCATCAGTAGATGAACGGGTAAAGCAACTGAAACGTGTGAATAATGGAATACTGCTTGGCCATAAAAAGAAGAAAATGTTACCCTTTGTGACAGTATGAATGAACCTGGAGAACATTATGCTAAGTGAAATAAGTCAGTCAGAGAAAGACAAATACCATATGATTTCACTTATATGTGGATTCTAATGAATAAACTGAACTAGCAAGCAAAACTGAGACAGACTGATAGATGGAGAGCAGGATGACAGCTCTGGGGGGAGGTTAGAAGGTGGAGGAATTGAGCAAAAAGAAAAAGGACTCATGAATATGGACAAGAGTGTGGTGATTGGGGAGGCAGTAAAGGGGGGAAAAGGGGATAAACAATAATGGAAAAAGACAAGAAGAGTATTTTTAATTTTTAAAAAGAGAGAGAAGAAAAGCTTCTTCAATAAATGGTGCTGGAAAAATTGCAAAGCCACATTTTTACACTCCTAAAAAAAACAAATCAACCTGTGCCACAGGCTTATTCATTGAAGCAACAGACCTTTATGTGATGTAAAGAAATCAGTTCTAGTTTTTGCTTTGTAATGTATTTAGATCAAATCAAGTTCATATATATTTATGAAAAAAGGATCAAGGAAGGATCTGGCTTTTAATTATTATCTACATCAACTCTAGAACTGAACATCATAACTGAAAGCTGGCTATAGTGGCAAAGCAATGGCTATTATGGTTTCTTATGATAAAAATCTAACTACTTCTGATCCATTAAATAGTTAACAGTTTTCTTAATATAGCAAACATTAATTTATCACTGGATAATTTAAAGATTCAATAGGGAGTAAACTCCCAACGACTCAGCTTAGTGCTCATCACCAAAAAGTCAGTAAACAGCTATTGGATGACATATGGTATCTAATTAGTTGAAAAATTGCCAACAGATTTTATACCTGATGTCTGTCGGCCATTCTCAAAGAGACGTAAGTGCATAACTAAAATGCTGTGAAACAGCTGTGGTACCCTGGCCACCTCCCACAATGCCTGTGGCTCTAACAGTGGCCATGGGTGTGGGGCCACTGTTTTTCCTCCCAACCCCATCACCCTGGCACACCCATCTAACTTCCCCCGGGAACCCCATCACGTGAGGGAGGATGCACTGGGGGCCCAGACAGAATGGAACACTGAGACACGCAGGTGAAGACCACCTGAGAAGTGCCATGACCAAGAATTCCAAACACTGAGTATTTCATACAATCGTAGATAAAACAGTTGAAAAATATTGACAACAGTGAATATTAAGACTAATATGTGCCATGAGATAGACTGAATATTTGCGTTTCCCCCTAACATTCATATACGGAAACCTAGCCCCCATTGTGTGATGGTGTTAAGAGGAGGGACCTTTGGAACGTGATGAGGTCATGAGGGTGGAGCCTTCATGAATTAGAAATCAATGATGTAATTAAGACTCCAAAGAGACCCCTTGTCCCTGTCACCATGTGAGGACTTGGTGAGGAGAGAGCTATCCATGAAATGGGAAGTAGATCCACGCCAGACACTGAACCTGCCCATTCCTTGATCTTACGCGGCCAGGCTCCAGAACCATGAGCAACCTTGCCTATGGTATTTGGTCCCCGCAGGCAGAATGAATGGGCTGAACATGCTAGATGGCATACTAGCCTCTTTGTAGATGATGATCCAGAGCAACCCTACAAGGTGGCTACTCTATTTCCGTTTTGCAGATGAGAAATGAGAAGCTCAGCAAGGTTACCAGACTTGCCCAAGCTAGTTACAAAGGCCAGAGCTGCCTAACCCTGAAACGTCAAACGACTGAAAAGTTGTAAAAGGTCCTTCATTACCAGATTACAGCAAAGGGGTCACAATTTTTATTTATTTCTATTTCCTACCTAGATGAAGCATTTTCAGATTTTACTTTGTCCTAAAATCAAAAATTGAAGACTGAACAGTTTGTAGCATGTCTCTGACGGTTGTAAACTTGTTTCTCTCTGCAAAGTTAGGGAGAAGCCTGTGGCAGGGAGACAGGCTACATTCCCTCACCTGAATTTATAACTAAAGCAATACCATTCTTCAGTCAACTTTCCTCAAGCGCAATAACAAGTGTAGAGATAACAAAGGCAATCAAGCACACTGGCCCAAGAGCCACTTAAAGCCAGCTTTCTGGGATGACGGGGGAGTTCCTCAGAAGAGTTGATACAAGAATGAAGTCGTATGGGTGGAAAAGTCATTCTTTCCTTTATAAGCATTAAGTGACAAGGGAAGGGTTAGCTGGAGAGGAAAAGGGCTTCCCAGGCCAAGATACCACAGATCTCAAAAGGCAAAGGTGGTTCATGAGATTCCACAGACGAGTGAAACCATATGGTATCTGTCTTTCTCTGACTGGCTTATTTCACTCAGCACAATGTTTTCCAGGTTCATCCATGCTATCTCACAGAGTAAAATTTCCTTTTGTATGGCCGAGTAGTACTGCATCATGGAAATGTCCTATAATGAACAAAGTGAGCTAACAAGCAAAATAGACTCATAAATAGAAAACGGGTGATAGCTAGTGACAGCAAAAAGGAAAAAGGGCTCATGGACATAGACAACAGTGTGGTGACTGCAGGGGGAGGAGGGTATAAAGAGGTTAAATGCAAAAAAATAAAAAATAAAACAAAAATTAGGAAAAACCACAAAGTTGGGCATACACAGGTAATTAAGAGAAATAACACAATAAAGCAAGGCATAATCTTTTTGCTGTTAGAAGGTCTTTGCCTTCAACTTGTAAAAATGCAACATCTATGAAATGCAATAAAACAAGGTATGTCTGTAACTATTAATTCCTAACAGAGGTGACTAGTCCTAGGTTTAACATGGCTTTTGAAATGGTTCTTCCAGATAACAACCTATGAGCACTTTCGTGGATTATTTTGTAGGGTCCTTTAGAAAGACCACTTCCTCTGAAGCAGGTGATTTTTCTTTTAAGATTGATCTGAAAGATATTTTAGTCTAACTTGAGGAAAACTGATAAAGGTAAAAGAAATCAGAAAAGTCTTCCAGGCTACTGATGGGATTCTTGGCTCCTGGAAGCGATTACAGAACCCTTCAAAAATAACTTTATCATCCAGGTGAAGACAGCTGCTATGTAGAAGTTTCTGCAGTAAAATTTCTTTCATATAAAAAACAAAATCAGTGTCATTACTTTTGGAAGCTTTAAAGAGAATATGTGTGTAGATTACATGACATACAGGAAAAAAATGAAAAATAAAAATTAAGGGGTAACTTAAAAAAACAGCAATGTAAATCTCTACGAATCCTAGACAAAAATGCCAAAAACCTCCAGGTCCTACTAAGACACATAAAAACATCAACACAGACACAAATGCCTCACTGGGTGTAACTAACCATGATATTGTCGGTTCAGGCTGCTGTGGTGGAACTGGTGACATCTGAGGCTTCCCTGGCTCTACCTGGAAATTCCCATTAACAGTTAACATTCCACAGGAACACAGTCTGTATCAAGCTAGTGCTCAGCAGCTGAATTCCTGGGTTGGCCCAAAAGTCCATTTAGTTTTTTCCATTAAATAAAAGGCACATTTTTCATTTTCATGAAAACTGTATTGATTTGGATATTCTGAGTATGTCAGCTGTCCCCCACTATTAGCTTCTAGTGGGTAGAAGCCAGGGGTGCTCCTAAACATCTTCCAATGCATAAAACAGCCCCACAGCAAAGAATTATTTGGCCAAAGTTCGAAGAAACTTCACAAACCACTTCTGACACGTTCGATCACTCACAGCTCTATATGCTGCACAAATCATTTTTTGTGTTTCAGTTGCATTTTTACCTTTTCTGAAATAATAAAGCATAATACATCACAAACACTGCATATTTTCTTCCATCTTCAATAATAAAATGGCTGCACAAAAATTCACCAATTTTGATGTTTTTTTTAATGCATGCTGATATGATAATGGGCACAATACAATCTAACAAAACTGTTTTGAATGAAGTTAAAGACAACTAAGTGCTACTAGAGCCACTGTATGGAAAAAACTAAATGAAATTTTTGGCCAACCCAAAATTTGGTAGAACAATCCAATCAAATGAGTACTTAGGTCTCCATTGGACAATGAGGAAACTGAGGCTCAGAATGGTTAAGTAGCCTCTCTAACATTTCATTGCAGTGAGTAGAAAATGGAGAATTTGAAGCCAGTCTATTCAACTCCAAGGCCCTACGAACAAGCATGGTACTCTTCTGTCTTTCAGGGCAGAAAGTGACCATACCCAGAATCTGGCATAAAATTCTAGAACCTATCTGCTGCTGGCTCTGGCCTAGGAAGTTTTTTCCATCAGAAAGTTTCTGGTACCTAAGCTCCTGAAAACATTTAAGGCAATTTACTGTCTCAGAGGAAGTGTCACTCTTGTAATACACAACTCTCCCCAGCAGAAAGATGGACATTTCATATGATGAGAATAAACACAAAACCTCTGTTCTTATTTTCAGAACTTAATACTTGCTTACTTCTGAGAAACTGAAAAACATAAGGACAACGAAGGAAAAGTATGAGACACAACCATTTGCTGTCCATGCAAATGAAATACTCCCCATGTTTAATCCCAACACTAATTCATAAACCCTCATGACAGTTAAAATGGTATAAGGAATATGAGACTTCTTAAATTACAATTAATATAACCATGCTAAATATTTTAACAAGTAAAATATTCAAAAATACATAGTAAGCATTTTGCGCACGACTGATAATGAATTGCGGTTGAGGAATAGGCTCCTGAAGGCATTCGGGAACCCCCTAGGCTCCAGGAGTCCAGCAGCAGGGAGTTCTAACCACTTCTTGAATCTACACACGCTAGAGAGGCCAAATTCACTTCGACTAAATTTCCCCGTAAGCTACTTCTGTAGGAAAATGTAAGAATAACCTTACTTTTCACCACCTCATATGACATCGGAAATGCCTTTCTCAGGAAGCAAGTGACTATCTTTTCTTCTTCAATGAAAGCCAAGGCCTCCGAAAGATAATGTAACTGAACTGAAACAGCAATACCACTATCACAGAAAAAAATCCTCTTCAAAACTGTATTAATATGGAAGTATTAATATGATGTTCTTCTGCTGAAAGCTACTTATTCAAGCCCATGAGAAACATGGTACCAAGGAGCAGATGGCCTTGGGGCCAAGAGCACAACAGAGCCAGGCCTCCTCCTGGACGCTCACCATCTCCCCTCGCTATTGCCGCAGGATCGCAGCAAGGCCCGGCAGGCATAGGTCGGGGACACATCCTGATCTACCAGCATCAATTCAGTACCAGAAACATCTACTCTGTTGCTGCCACCAGGAAACCATCACCACTAAGACAGACCAAACATATCAAAAGGCCAGGATAATAATTAGTACAAAAGATAAGCTTAATGCAGGTATCTTCCTAAGACTGACCAAGTGCAAATCATCTAGAACTCTTCCTCATCTCCTTTTAGGAAGAACATCAATGGCACCAACCCCAATCTCCGTCCCAGGCACAGCCATGGAATCACAGTCAATGTGACTCTGCTCTCTCCATGCCTTACCGGCAAGCCGTCATCTCTGAGGGTCTCCTGGACCCCTCCCCTTCTTCTCCATTGTCACATCCGGGTATGGATCTCATTAATTCACAGACCTAATCCATTCTTCTTTCCTTCACCCATCAAACATTTTTGAGCACTATGGTGTTCCAGGCAATATTATAAAGAAGGCAAATATGAATATTGCACAGCTTTACACTTCAGTCTGCCACTGCAGAAGAGATTATCTACATTAATAACACCCTACACACTACAATCCTGTGAAACAAGAGTCATGAAGCAAGGGGTGTCTAACTTCATAGAAGAAAGGGTTAACTACATCAGCTTGATATAGAGGCTTTACCTAGGCTGTTATGTCTGAGCTGACTCTTGATGAAAAGTAAAAATATTTTGGGTGGAGAAGAGTGGAGAGGGAGGAGACAATGCTTGCAAAGGCATATCGCCCTGAAAGTGTGTGCCCTGAATCAGGAAGGGCAGTGCAGGAAAATTGCTGGGACACTAAATGCACGGAAGAGATGGGCACTAAGGTAGGTTGTGGTCAGATTCAGAAGGTCTTGCAAGTCATGTCCACGGAACTGGAGCATCACTGTTGGTAATGAACAACTAGAAATGTTTCAGGGAGAAGATCCAAACTGAAGCCACATTCAGCCCGAAGAGTGTTTTGTCTCACCGTTATAAAGTAGTTTTTTTAAATACTAAAATTAGTCGCCAACTTCAAAACACTAGAAAATTTCATCTAGGTACTTGGTTTCTTTAAAGAAAAAAAGGGGGGGGCAGGGCAACCCTGCACCAACAACCCCAGGTGGTAACAACTGTTTGGATCTGAGTAGCAGATACGATACCATTAAGGAGTTCATGACCATCCTCACCTGTCCCCTCTAGGCTCTGAGTTTGTAACCCCTGGCTTAAAGGACAGAACACAAACAGACCTATGTTACAGAAAGAAAAGCACAGAAAGCGATACAGTGATTAAATCACAGGGGCAGTAAAAACAGAGGCAAGAGGGAAAGTTAGGAAGCCATCACTGTAGCACAAGTTGGAGGTAACAAAAGACTGAACTAAAGAAAACGCAGCCCCAGAAAACAATAGCAAGTCAAGAAATGTTTATCATACTCCCGGCACAAGAACGCTTATCACGTAATGTCTGTGTGACATTTCTTCAAAGGCCAAAGACCAAATTAGAACAAAAGAAGAATGATTGAAAAATGACTTCCAATTAGAAAATAAAGTGATTGTAAGGTAAACCGTGTGGACAATCCACTGGCATGCCATAAATCAGCATGGATAGCCGCTGAGGTTCAGCAGCAACCATCTGTGCGATTCTTGCCCTGCCTCCCATGATCAGTTTCCCGCCCAAAACTTTCTGTGCTGAGGTCTGGACAAGTGACGCTTACAAGCACAGGGTGGAATAAAAACCATCACAACCTCTCACACCATGACCGGCAGTTCCCTGGAAAACTTAAAAGCCCTTCCAGCTCCTCCACGGGGAAGGCGCTGCCCCAGAACTCACACAGGCCGTTGACATCCAGCATGTTGGATATGCCGCGGTCGCTCATGTCCACTTCCGGCTGGTTCTTCTCCCGACTCTCCTCCACCAACTTTTTCAGAGACTTGGACATGATCTGTACCAAACGACAACAACACAGCACGTGGGCGAAGGAAAGGGCGTGCACCCTCTCTGGCATTCGCGGGGTCCCCCGGGGCCGTGGAAAGTGAGCATCAACCGGCAGGGACCTGGCGCAGCGGGAGGGCGGGGCGGGGCGGGGCACGGGGAAGGGTCCAGCACCCACGGTCGCCCCGAGACCAGCAAAGTCAAGGGCAACGGCACACACACTCACTGCGGAGGGCAGCACCTAGCAGGCTGGACGTGGAAACGGCAGGCTTCCGCAGGGTGCACTTCGGCGGCGAAGGAGCCACTCGGCCGGCGGTAAAGTGGCAGCTGAGCTGGGAACACGCCCGGGCCCCGCGCGACGCGCAGGCGCACTCGGTGCCACGCGCAGCTCCTCGCCCAGCCCGCGCGGGTGCCCGACCCTTCCCAAATTAGGACAGCAGTTTACTAGACTGGCCCCGGGTCAGGCTCCGCCTACGTAAGAACGCGTCCAAGTTTTCGGCTTCGAGGCCCCGCCCCAACCTAGGACTGTTCCTCCGCCGGGAATCCGGCTTTGGGGTCCCGATTGGATCGCAGCTTGGCGCGTGCGCGTTGGAGTCCGCGCAAACTCAGTTCCCCGGTAGAAGCTCCGAGCGGTGCGGGCGGAAGTGGGGAAGCTTAGGAAACGGCTGTAGGGGGAGGGAGGTACCTGGGGTTGGGTCCTGGGGAAGCCGGGAGGAAACTTTCTCGGTGTCCTGCTTCTATACTTGTGAATCCCATGTATTTGAAATTGCTACCGAGAATCCCGTCTCAATGACTGTGACTCCGCTATATTTATTAGGAACGCAAAGACGAGAACTACGCGGTGTTCTGTGTGTCCCCAGCGCCCAGCCAGGGACCTCTGTGTCACGTGAAGAGGAAAATACCAAGATAAAGAAATGACTTCTCGTTCCTAGTACTACACCCAAAATTGTCTCGCGTATTAGCTTGCTTTCTATTGAATGATGGTTTCATTTTACAATTTTCATGTTTTTGTTTTTTTTTTAAACTAGCGTTTCTGATACTCTTTTTCTTCTTGTAATCGTCTTTACGGTATCACTCAGCACTTGCAGCTTTACATTCCTCTCCATTTTTTGAAATCCAACGAATTGTTCTTGAAGACTAAGAACCCACTAACTTACCGATCTTAGTGCTATTCTCTCTGTCCAAGCTGAGTGGTTTTCTGATTCCACTTGGGTCCTGGATTTTGACAGACATCTCTTTGTATACATCTCACAGGAGTACCTCTGTTTACTAAGTTATGTTCATTCAAGTTTCCGGTTTTCCATGTGTTCACCTAGTTCTTTCCCATTCTTGCTGCTGTAAAATTCTTTCTCCGTCTGGTGATTCTTGAATTCTGCAAGAATTCAAGCATGAAGGTCTGAGAGGATTTTTCTAGATAGCTGGTGTGGTATCCCTTATTTATGTTCCTGTGTATTTGTTTCCCTCTCAGGTCAGTATTAATTTTCCTGGGGCTGTTTGTTAAATTTCTTTAGAGGTAAGAGCCCAGTGATTTACCTGCATGTAATCACAAGACACGTTTGCTAGCAGAGGGAAATGATGAATGTGAGCATCAGCTAGCACCCATCTATTACTTCTAGTCTCACCTTCTCATACTGCACCCCTCCCCCACATCCCCATAACACTTGGAAAATTGGTTTCCAATGCTGCTGCATTTCCCTCTTTCTTTTTTTAAAGATTTTATTTATTATTTTTAGAGAGAGGTGAAGGGAGAGAGGCAGAGAGAGAGACATCAATGTATGGTTGCCTTTCACCTGCCTCCACCTACAGACCTAGCTGGAGACCTGGCTTGCAACCTGGTATGTGCCCTGGCTGGGGAATCAAACCTTCGACCTTTGGGTTCGTAGGTGGGCGCCTTATCCACTGTGCACCAGCCAGGGCTTGCATTTCCCTCTTGAAGTTATTTTGGGCTACTATTTCTTTTCTGTTTCATTTGTCAGCATGCTTCCATTCGTATCCTATTTTCCAGAAATTTTCACTCCCTTGTAATTCTCTCATTCTATTCAATTTACTAATGTAATTTTTAATGAAATGTATTCCTAAGTTCCAGATTTCTGTAACATCGAAATAGGTCCAGCTTCCTGGATAAGCCACCCCTGCAGTTACCCAAAGCTCCATGTCTAGATAACCACACACATGGTTTAATGTTCTGCTGTCACCATCTTGAAATGTTTAATAATTTCAAAAACATTTTCCTTTTGCACTGAGCCTTGAAAGTTATGTAGCCAGTCTTGCATGGAAAAGTCAATATATATCAAAATATAAATTGCTTCTGCAGCATCACTGTCAAGTGCTGTGCTTACAGTCTATGCTTCAGTACTTCCCATTAGGAGAAATGTAGTACTCTCTTCACCCCTGGGCCTACAGAGTGGGCCAACCACAGAGTATGGAAAATGCCTGGTCCACATGAGGCACACTAGATTATGACAGTTGATCAATTTACATAAATAACTATATAAATCATTAATTTAAAAACACCTTTGCTATGCTCTAAACTGTATTTATAATAAACTACATTTAAGTGGCATATATAAAGTTGCCAAATTAAAATTTGAAGAGCAAAATTTTCATCAAATATCCAACAATCATATTATTTTTCTTCCAAAAATTTTCTCCATTAAATGATAGCCATGAGATGAATTTTGTCTCAATAAATTAAAAAAAGTTTTCCATACCATTATTTTGATGTAGAATCTGTTTTACAAAACTAAAAATTTTAATAACATTAAAAAATTTTCAAGATTATATAACCATGTCAGTCATTTTTAATAATCTCAATAGACCTGTGAAAGTATTTTGACTTTCATATTTAATTAATTCACACCTAATCCTTCAGGTCTGATGGGAGGCTCTCTCTAGGGCAGTTGCTGAGATTAGAATTATAGCTTCATTGCTCAAGTTTAATATAACCTTTTCATACCTCATTTTTCTAACCTGTAAAATGAGGCAATGGTTCTTAATATTTTATTAAGAGTGATATATGAGAGTGATACCTGGCAAAAGTATAGATGTTAATTTTCATTTTTCTTAATAAAATTAATGGTGTTAATGTTCCCTTGGTGAATGATTGACAGATGCTTATCAAAAATCCTTCTGTTAAGTGGAGTTGAACCCATATCCTGAACATGTTTTAGCCTCAAACTGTCCTTAGCCCCATCTTACCCCTGGGCCATGTTTTACAAAAGTACGTGAAGTAGCAGAAGAAGCCACTGGGTCCAGTGAGAGCCTGTGTTGCCCTCTAGCTGAGCTATTTAAGCCCGTTCCCTGAAGGCCAGATAAGGGCAACTTTGACAAGTGATGGCTAGACTTAACCTTAAAGACCAAAAGGCATGAGCTCCATTCTTCATGTTTCAGGAAACAGGAAGTCAGTGGAGAGGTCAGATGGTAAGTGGAAGCCTACCTTTTCCCACCACACATATCCTCCCAACTCTGGGTTCTCAGACTAGGAGCATATGGGGGTTGGTATTGCCAGGAGCATTCAATAAAAATGGCCACCAGGTAATGCTGGAACAAGGTCATAAAGCCCCCTTCTATGTTGGTGTTCGTCTTTTGGTTGCTGGATCATGAGGAGGCTGGAGGAGGAGTTGTTTGGGTTTGGCTAGTGTCACCTGCCCTGTACTTTCTCAAACAGGGTTTCCAAAGTTCCCATTGTCACCTGGAGTGGGATGGAGTCAGAAGGTGACCATGAGACTTCCTTAGTTCAGTGCATGATCAGTTACAAACAGTGAGCATTTCTTTTTCTTTAAAATTGTGCCTGTTTTGGTTCCTTCAGATCCATGTGGAGTGCCATTTCCATTAACTTCCAACTAAGACTTCTCTTTTCCCCACCCCTCAGACCAATGTATTTTACATTATAGCCTGAAAGCAGCATTTGGGTGTACCTCAATATTTTTACCTATCCACCGTGAAATAATTGTTGGTTCTGTCCAGGGGTCAGATTGTTAACAATGGAGCATCATGGTGATGCAATTTGGGAGCAGGAAAGTTATTAGTTAGACACTAGTTCTGGGAAGCTGTCTTAATGTAAAACTTCACTTCATGTAATGTAAAATGTAAATTAAAAAATTAAGGATTTTGTCTCAGGACTGGCTCAGGAAACCAGGCAAAATGGAGCTGGAAAATAAGCTTTTTGAAATAGGAAGACAGTTTATGAGTTGAGTGGCTGTTTTATTCACCACTTTATCCTCAGTGTGCCTGGTACATGTCACATAGTGAATGCTCAACAAACATTGTGAAGCAGAACCATAAGAAATGTGATGGATCTTATTAATGATAGGTGACATACACTTATAAATAAAAACACCTTAAAGGCTTCAGTATAACACTGTTAGAACTAATAGATGAATTCAGTAAAGTAGCAGGATATAAAATCAGCATGTAGAAATCGGTTATATTTCTACATGCTAACAACAAACACTGAAAAAAGAAGAAAGCAATTCCATGTACAAGTCCATCAAAAACAACAAAAAATCAAGAATAAATTTAACCAAGTAGGTGAAAGACCTGTTCACTGAAAACTATAAGATGCCAATTTTATAGATTAAAGAAATGCAAACAAAATTTTAAATACCCTCTGTTCTTAAATTGGAAGAATCGATATTGTGAAAAAATACCCATACTACCCAAAGCAATCTACAGAGTTAATGCAATCCCAATCAAAATCCCAGTGGCACTATTTCATAGATACAGAAAAAGCAATCCCAAAATTTATATGAAACCACAAAAGACCCCACATAGCCAAAGAAATCCTGAGAAAGAACAAAGCTACACTCTTCTAAAGATACTGGGGGAATAGGTGGAAGTTGCACTCATCACCTCCCAGGACCAAACCAAAACTACAACTAACTTATAGAACAATCGACCTAAATAAAGCTACTAAAAACTAGCTGAAGTCTAATAACCAAAAATTTCCAGAAGAAGCCGCATTGGGACTGGTAGGAAGGACGGAGACATTGGAAGGGCTGGTGCTGCACCTATGTGATATGGTGGAGAATCTGAAGGGATCTCTCAAGCTACAGAGAACCCTCCCCTCACTGAGGAGGTGTGGTATCTCAACCCCACACCAGGTTACCCAGCTCAGAGTATCAGAGCCAGGAGAGCCCACATAGCATCTGGATGTGAAAATCAATGTGGATTCTGTCCACCAGGATGAAACAGGAGTCTGCTAGAGACTCTTAAAGGACCAAGGCACAAAATCTCATTCTCAGCCACTCACCCTGGTCTCTATCAGAAAGAAGCCATCTCAGACAGGACTGGACTCACTCAGAGAAGGATTGGGTTGTCTGTTTCTGAGTAGAAGGTTCAAGGGACAGCTATCAAGGTCACTGTGCTAAGGCCCTCTCCCATACCTCCTATAGATGTTATTTTTCCTGGATTCAGCCCTACCCTCCATAGGGCACCATCCTAGGGCAATGTACTATCTTCCTGACTCCCTTTGGCTCCACTCAGCTGAGCCTGAGCCCCATGGAGTCTGTTTTCTGTGGCTAGACTGAGCCTATGAAGCAAACTTTCTTGGACAGCTCTTGAGAAGGACCAGGCAGTCTTAGGGGGTGTCAGACAGGCACAGGGGGAGACTAAGTTGTGTGGATCTGGGATGGAAGCCATTCCCCCTCATACACCCTCTGTGAGCCAGACCAGATCATCCCCATACAAGGGTGCTACTAGTCCTACCCTCCCACTCCTGGTGGCCCCACCCTGCCAAGCTCATGATCTGAAAAGGAGTCTGCTGGCTGTGGCCAGTCTGGGCCTGGGTGGCAGGCTTCCTGGCAGAGCTCTTGAGGAGGTTTGGGCAGACTCAGGATGTTGGAGGTGGGCACAGGGAAAGCCTGAGCTGTGGGCCCTTGGGCAAGGGCAAACTTTTCCTCCATGCACCTGACCAGAGTAGCCCCCACATGAAGTATCTGCTAGCCACGCCCTCCCAAGCTTTGGTGGCCCCTTCCTGCAAAGTCACATGCTGCAGAGGAGACTGCTGGCTGCGGCCAACCTGGGCCCACGGTGCAGGCTTTCTTCAAAGGCTCTTAAGGGGCTCCAGGAAGACTCCAGGGTGGCAGAGCAGCTGGCAGGTGGAGGCAAATCTCAGAGTGCCATGGCCGTTTGCTTACCTGCCTCTAGACTTGGTGGAAGCCATCTTTCATTCACAGCTTGGCCCCTCCCTTGTGCACGAGACCCAGCAAAGGAACCCACAAACTTTGGAGCACTTTGTAGCTTCCAATGGGTAGCCCACCGCTGGTCACAGGTAGTGCTTGCTAGTGACCTATGCTGGGATGCCCCAGAATTAACACGCCCCACGGCAGGTTTAAGATTACCTCAGAGCAGCCCTGGCTGGTGGCACAGTGGATAGGTTCCAGCCTGCGAACCCAAAGGTCACTGGTTCGACTCCCCAGCCAGGGCACATAACCAGGTTGCAAGCCAGGTCTCCATCCAGCTCCATAGCTGGAGGCAGGTGAAAGGCAACCATACGTCGATATTTCTCTCCTTCTCTGCCTCTCTCCCTTCCCCTCTCTCTAAAAATAATAAATAAAATCTTAAAAAAAAAAGATTACTTCAGAGCATGACCAAGTTAGCTCCACAAACAGCACTCCCAAGGGGAGAACAGATCCTGCTGGGGTGAATTTTGCTTTGTATGATCAGCTCCTGCTCAGCAGTGCATACACTGTGGTCGGGGTCAATGCTCATAGTCAGCCAGCCTGAGGGCTGACCCCAACCATGACAGGCCAACAGCAATCTATACTCAACTACAAACAAGGCAGCACTCCTGAAGCATCTAGCTCAGATGACCGGGGAGACCGTGCCACTGAGCCCCACAGGACACCTACCAAATAAGGTCACAATATCAAGAAGGTGAGACAGCAGACCCAATACACAGAGACAAATACAGAGAGGCAGTCAAAATGAGGAGACAAAGAAGCATGGCCCAAAGTATAGAAGAGGATAAATACCCAGAAAAAGAACTAAGTGTAATGGAAGCAAGCAATCTATCAGATATAAAGTTAAAAATGATAGTTATAAGGAGGGTCATTGGACTTAGGGGAAAAATAGATGAACTTATTGAGAGTGAGAAATTAAAGAGATAACAAGCATAAAAAAGATGTAGAACTTATTTTAAAACTAGTCAGAAATAAATATTAGACTATCTGAAATAAAAAACTACACTAGAAGAAGTAAATGGTAGGTTAGATGAAGCAAAGAATCAACTTAGAGATATAAAAGACAAAGTAGCAGGAAACATCCAAATAGAATAGCAAAAAAAAAAAAAGAAGTTTTAGAAATGAGACTAGTTTAAGGCACGGCACTTCTAGGACATTGGGCATAATAACATCTGTATCACAGGGGTACCAGAAAGGGAATAGAGAAACAGGTTGAAAATCTACCTGAAGAAATAAAGACTGAAAACATCCCTAATCTGGTGAAAGACATAGACATTGAGTTCAGGAAGCACAGAGTCCCAAACAAGATGAACCCAAATAGTCCCACACCAAAATACATCATAATTCAAATAAAGGCTAAAAACAAAGAAAGAATCTTCAAAGAAGCAAAAGAAGCAATTAGTTTTGTGTAGATAATTGGAACAGAGTGATTACAATAAACTAAAAAACTCCCAACAAACAAGTTTTAGGCCAAATAGCTTCACAGGCGAATTCTACCAAATATTCAAAAAAAGAGATAACACCTCTCCCTCAAACTATTCCTAAAAATTCAAGAGGAGGGAAGACTCCCAAGTTCATTTCATGAGGCCACCATTAGTCTAATTCCAAAACCAGATAAAGATACTACAAAGAAAGAAAATTATAGGCCAATATCCCTGACAAAAATAGATGCAATAATTCTTAGTGTTAGCAAACCAAATTCAGCAATACAATGAAAAGATTATACTCCATGAGCAAGTGGGATTTATTCTGGGGATGGAAGGGTGGTACACTATCTGCAAATCAATTACCATGATTCACCACGTAAATGAAATGAAGGATAGAAATCACATGATTCTATCAATAGATGCAGAAAAGCATTTGACAAAATCCAGCACCCATTCATAATAAAAACTCATAGCAATGTGGGAATACAGGCAACATACCAGCCATATATGAAAAACCCATATTCAATAGGGAAAAACTAAGAAGTATTTTCTTTAAGAACAGGAACAATATAAGGATGTACTTTTACTACTTTTATTCAGCATAGTACTTACTGGAATACCTAGCCACAGCACTCAGACAAGAAGAAGAAACAAAAGACATCCAAATTGGAAAGAAAGAAGTAAAACTAATTAAATAATACTGTATATAGAGAACCCTAAAGATTCCACACACACGCGCACACACACACACACACACACACACAAAAGAAAAGAAAAGAAAATTAAAATTAACAGATGAATTAAGTAGCAGGAAACAAAGTAAATATTCAGAAATCAGTTTCATCACTATATACAATAATGAGCTATCAGAAAGGGAAACTAAGAAAACAATCCCATTTATAATTGCTTTAAAAAAAAAAAAAAACAAAAAACAAAAATAAAAACCTAAGAATATATTTAACCAAGGAGGTAAAATTCTGTACCTGGAAAATTGATACACTGAAGAAAAAAACTGAAGATACAAATAAATGGAAGTATATACCATGCTCATGGATAGGAAGAATTTACATCATTAAAATATCCATACTGCCCAAAGCAATCTAGAGGTTTGGTGCAATTTTTATCAGAATAGCAATGGTTTGTTTCACAGAAGTAGGAGAAATAATCCAGAAATTTATATCGAACCACCAAAAACCCTTAACAGCCACAGAAATTGAGAAAAAAGAACAAAGTTGAAGGAATCATGTTACCCAATATCAAACTATACTACAAAGCCATAGTAATCAAAACAGCATGGTAATGGCTTAAAAATGGAAATATACATATATATCAATGAAACAGAATAGAGATCCCAGATATAAACCCACATCTATATGGTCAGTTAATACAGGGTGGGCAAAAGTAGGTTTATAGTTGTTTATATGGAAAATAATACAATAATTAATAATACAAGAATAAACTCTGTGTTTTGCATACTCACAACACTGTATACCTACTTTTGCCTCATCCTGTATTTGACAAAGTAGGCAAGAACATACAACGGAGTAAAGAAAGTCTATTCACAAATAATTTTGGGAAAATTGGATGGATACATTCATAAAAATGAAACTAAACCTCCTTACACCATACACAGAAATAAACTCAAAATGAATTAAAGACTTAAATGTAAGACCCAAAACCAAAAAAATCCTAGAAGAAAATATAGACAGTAAAATCCAGGTATTTATCATAGAAGTATTTTTTTTTTTTTTTTCTGATATATCTCCATAAGCAAGAGGGGGAAAATGAGACTACATCAAATTAAAATGTTTTGGCACATAAAAGGAAACCATCAACAAAACAAAAACACAACCTACTTAGTGGGAGAACATATCTGCCAATGATACAGTTGATAAGAGGTTAATACTTAAAATTTATATTACTTGAAACCCCCCCTCCCCACAAAAAAAAAACAAAAAAAAACCCAGCTAATTAAAAATAATTACAAAGCCCTGGCTGATGGCACAGTGGATAAGTTGCTGGCCTGCAAACCCAAAGGTCACTGGTTTGATTCCCAGTCAGGGCACATAACCAGGTTGCAAGCCAGGTCTCTAGCCAGGTCCGTAGCTGGAAGCAGGTGAAAGGCAACCATACATTGATGTCTCTCTCCCTTCCCCTCTCTCTAAAACGAATGTGAAATAAAAAAAAAAAAAAAAAGATTTCAGGACCCAAATATACACATCTCCAAATGACCCATAAACATATAAAAAGATGCTCAACATCATTAATCACAGTAATACAAGTTAAAGCCACAATGAGATATCACCTCACACCTGTCAGAATGGCAATCATTAATAAATCAATAAGCAACAAATGCTGGTGAAAATTTGGGGAAAAGGAAATCCTCGTGCACCATTGGTGGGAATGTAGAATGGTGCAGCCACCATGGAAAAGAGTATGGAGGGTTCTCAAAAATTAAAAAATATAACTGTCTTATGACCTAGTGATTGCACTTCTGGGTATATGTTTGAAGAAACCCAAAACACTAATTTAAAAGAATGTGTGCACCCCTATGTTCACTGAAGAATTAGTGAAACAGAATAGGGAGCCTAGATATAGCCCCCTACAAATATGGTCAAATACTTTTTGACAAGGGTATCAAGAACATACAATGGGGAAAAAACAATTTCTTCGATAAATGGTAGTGGGAAAACTGGACAACCACGTGTGAAAAAAAAGAAACTGAATGCCTATCTTATTCCAGTCATAAAAATCAGCTCAAAAATGGATCAAATATTTAAGTTTAAGACCTGAGACCGTAAAACTCCTAGAAGAAAACATAGAGAGCAAGAACCATATTACTCTGGTCAATGAATTCTTGGATAAGGTACCAAAGGCACAGGCAACAAAAACTAAAATAAGCAAGTGGGACTACATTAAACTAAGGAGTTCCTTCACTGCAAAGGAAACAACCAATACATTGAAAAGATGACCTACAGGATAGGAGAAAATATTCTTTATTCCTATTTTAAGTTTTCAATTTTGAAATTGCATAATAATATTGACAGTAGTTTCAGTTTTCTGTATGCCTCCTAAATATTCTAATATAATTCCTAGGAAAATGTGTCTCTGACTAATATGATTCTTGTAGAAACCATTACTCTAATAATGCAATCTAAGATCAAATATCCTTTATGTTTGACAACAGTCTATGTTAACCCTGCTTTCAACTAAAACTCCTTTGTCATTTTATAGGTTATTGTTAAACTTTCTTCATATTCTGTAGCTTTGTGATCCATTTTTAGATATAAGAGCTAGATCTTTTATCAACCCCCAACACATTTTCATCTTGGTAGTGCTTTGTTTCTTTGGGTTTGATGGTGCTCTTCACTGCATCTTCCATTCCTTCCAACAGCATATGTCCATAAAGTTGATGTATCTATCCATAACCCAGAGTCAAAGGAAGCAGGAGCGTTTAAGGTAAAAATATCTTACGTATGGAGCACTCTACTCTGTGCAGAAATAACTTCTGTGGCATTTGAGTATAAGTGTACAATAAAGTAAAATATTCCCTTGGTTCCATGTTCTTGATAGGACTAAACTTTGCACATTTAACATAAAGTCTCTTGTTTTGTTAAAGACAGCAGAAAAGTTTATGGCAAGTGTTGTTTAACTATTTATAATTTCACATATTGTACTGTTAAACTAAGGACAGTTAATGCTGGTACTTGTGGAAACTGAACCAGGGAGAAGTTAAGTAAATACTTAACTATTAAAATTAAATCTAAATGTAGCCACTTGGCTCCCAAGTTTTTTCCCTGGAGTATCTATATAACTTCACCAAAATGTGAAAAACCAACATGAAAATTTAGATAGGCCTTATAGTAGAAAACAAAATTTTGATGACTTAAAAATTAATGCATCATATTTGTGTACAATTAAATAATATTTATTACCTAATTTGACATTCACAGTGAAAATCATACCTCTATTTTATTATTTACATTTGAAAATTTACATCACATATGTCATAATCATTTCCAACTCAGGAATTTTAGAAAATTTCAGCTCAAATGTTAGAATTAAGGATGATGAGCACAGCCCAGACTAAAAAAACTACATTCTGCATTCAGAACAAATGTACAAACACTGATTCTACAAATACTTTGGTGGAAAACATAAATGTGAAAATTATCATCAGTGGCTCAGGCTGGGTAACGAATCAGGGTGGCAGCACTCTGTCTTGGTGGCGTCTGATGGTGCCTACAGCTGAACAGACACACTGTGTGTCTAGCTGTCCCAGGTTAACTTGATTGCTGATGGGCGCCCTGCATACTCTGCATGAAACTCTATGAAGACTTGATGTGAGGAGGCCATGAAGGGAGCTATGTTAGTGTCCTAGAATTTAAAAAGAAAAAGAAAGAAAGAAAGTTATATTTTTCACAACTTTGAACACTTTAAAAATTATTATCATAGGATAAAAGTACTACATGATGCAGTAAATTGTCATGTATGTCTAGAAGTCATCTTGCTAAGAATTAAAGTACATACTCTATAAAAGAACATGGCTGGAGCTGGGGTACAGGAGACCCTCTCGCAGCCGCCACAGTTCCCTGCCTGGAAAGCTCTGTACGCGTGTACTTCCAGGAGGAGAGAGGGCACTAGGACACATACAGCATAAGCAATATTGAGTCAACATCAGAAATCCAGCTTGATGTTTAGGGAACTTCTAGTCCATCAGAATTTTACAAAAAACAATCAAACTACTGGTCACCCGACCAATCTTTAATATCTGTGTATTTCTTCACAGAATCCCCATAATTTTCCAGAAGAAATAGGTGAAATGGATCCAGGCATCCACATTTTCTAAAGTTCTAATCATGGAGAAACAAATACGGATGGATATTCAACCTTGAGTGGGGTGCTGAAATGGAGCTTTAAAAAAACAACATGCCACGGCTCCTCCCCCAGAAATTCTGACTCAGTAGGTGTGAATACAGGAAGTTTTCAATGTAATAACTGTAACTAGCTGAACAGGTGACTCCTATGTGAAAACTGCAAATAATTGCATACATAGGTAATTCCAATGCACAATTGAGTTTGGTCATTCAAATTACTATTAATTTAACACAGTGCCCACTAGATGGCGCTCATGCTCCCCAAAATAGAAAAGTCAGGAAACTGTACAGAATATGTAAAAATACATTGTGCTTTGTATTTCATATGTGTCTGCCTTTTAAAGTATATACTAAGTTGCTTTTGCTATTTAAACATGATAAGTGGGAACCTGAAAATATCGCTTTACTCACAGTGCCACAATATGGCCCAGAGAATGGAGAGTTAACGTCTGGTCCATCATAGAGTGTAAGATAGTTCTGGACGCAGTCTCCCGGATCGTCAATGCTGATGAAGTAAAAGTTCACGGTAAGACCTCTTCCAGCAGGAGCGATGATGGTCCATTCACAGTGAGTGTGGTTTGGGTAAGTGCCCGGATAGCCAGGGCTGGTGAGGGAGCCATGGTCTCCATAAAGGGTGCCACCACAACCTGCAAGATATAATCACAGGCAGTTTGACACTACAAAGAAGCTGGTGCACTTGTGAGCCAGCCAGATGGGGCTGTTCTTTCTTTAAGGTGTGAGACTGAGACCTTCCGCAAGAATGGTGGAGGGGGAAACCCTTTTCTCTGTTTCTCCTTGGGGCCAAATCCCTCTCACCCCCTCATCACCTGGCCTCCACCCCTCCTACCCGCTTTTCTTCACCATATACTCCTTTCTCTATAACAGAACTTAGGGACAGCTTCCTTCAGATTTGTTCTTCGAAAATGTTGTGTTATGAACTTCATGGGAAAACCAAGAACTAGGTTAAATAATTAGGAGAGAGTAATTAATGTTGCTGTATGGCGTAGAGACCTCCATAAGCAGTGAGTTATTGATAATGATGTGAGTAAAGTAATTTAAAAGGGAGATCCCAGGCCTGAACTGAAAAGATTGTGTTATTGGGGGGCTTGAGCAGTGATTATTATAAAAGGGACGTTACTAGATGTATAACCGACAATTCCAAGATTGACATACCCAAAGCCAAAACACTGTAAGCATTGGTGTTAATTTGTTTAATTTGTATATGAAAACTCATTGTTTAGGTCAGATAGTCCTGGAGATCTAGGTATGGTACTGCTCAGGAGGAAAGTACATGGCCTCACAAGAAAAATACTGGACTGGGCTCTGTGGTCCTTCCTCTGCCACGACCTAGCTGTGCATTTGGGCAACTCATTGATTTGATGTCTTATTTCCTCATCTGTGAAATGAGGGCATTGAAGATCATCCATAAGCATCGTTAAGGCCAAAATTTTATTAGCTATGATTATCTCAACAGAGTCCTCTTCTTATTACTCAATTTGTTTACTTTTTTATTTTATCCATAGAAAGCAGGAAAATAACTTATTCCCGAAGATGGCAGAAGTAAGAAAGTCATCCTGAAAATATATGTTGGTGTAATTTGGTTGGGGCAGATCTCCCCATGAACATACTCTCCTGCTGCACCGGAGTCTTGCCGTCCCATGACGGCTTTTAAACATTTTGCGGATTCTCCTGTCATGAGCAGGCAGGAGCCATCTCAGATCCACAGGTAGCAGGAGAGAGTGCGTGTTTCTCAGAAGAATAGCACCTTGGATCTCAGAGGAGCGCATTTTATATGATCAGTACAGTTTAAAATACTGCTTTGTCAACTAAGGTATTCAATGTGTGAATGTGTAAGGCAGCTGATGGCCAAAACCGACAAATCAAGGAAAGTGGTGTGGGTTTGGAGGTGATTTTGCATCTAGACCTTGGTGGCTGAGTGCTGGACAGCAGATCTTCCTCCAGGCCTGTGGTACAGAAAAACCAGATGGTTTCATTTTTCAATGGTGGTTCAAAGAGAGGATTGAGCTGGGCCAGAACTGCAGTCAGCCAGAGAGATACAGCAGCCAAATGAACAGGTCACCAACATGCTGACGGCAACTCAGCATGGGACCCTTAGGGATGAACTGGGGCACTAGGAGGCAGGGGGTACCCCGGAACACACTCGCTGTGATCAGAGGCACCCACCAGGGGGCCACTGTGGGCCATTGCCGCCGCTGGGGCTGCCAGCCCCCACCTCACTGCTGCCACACTTTGGTCCCACCTGGTCCTCAGTATATTTAAAATGAGTCATTTTTATCTTTCTTATATTGAAAGTGTTTAGGTATTTTTTAGGACATTTATCAAAGTATTCTTCCTCTCTTTAGTTCAAGTTACTAATGTGACTTAAATTTCCTTCAGTTATTTGATAAATAACCAATCAAAAATGCAGAAAGGTAATTATTACCCTAAAAAAGCAATTAACCTCCAGGACTACCAAGAAATGACTGGCACTGCAAGGAGCACTGTTGCTCATATATGCACATGCATGTGTTATTAATGTGCTGTTTTGGTAGACTTTTCTTTTTTAATACTCAGGAACTGCCTTGATTAAACCAAATGTTAAAAATATGACAAAATCAGAACTTTATCAAGGAATTTTTAAAACTCTTTATATTTTCATTTATATGCAAACATATATTATTTAATACATAGTAATATACAGAAATGAGAAAAAGTAAAATTGAAAAGAATCTTTGTTTCGTTGTTAAAAATCTCTATTTTTATCAGAAAATAATCAAGCATACAGATGGCTGAAAAGATACCATAATGTTCATGGCCTTTTCCTATCAGACACATTGTGTTTTTCTCACCTACATTGCCATACAAAGTGTAAATGTCTTACCAGAGTCTGATGAGGTCCAGATAATTTCATATCCATGACCGGAAGTTGCATCATCACTCTTAAATCGCAGGTATAGTTCATTATCTTGAGAGAAAATAGGATTTGGCAACAGAGCTCCACAATATGTGCCAAGTAATGGCGAACTGCTATCATTTCCATTTCTTACCTTTAAAAATGAGTCACAAATTATTATTCTTAAGTATGTTATATGTTCTTCTTCAATTTATCATTGCTATACATTAGTATATGAGGGGGGACCCCAAAAAACAAATTTCCTGATTAAAAGTTGTGTATTTATTCTTACATGTTTAAACTTCAGCCATCTTCAAAGTACTTTCCATTTGATGCAATACAACTATTGAGACTGTTTTTCCCACTGCTCAAAACAGTCTTTGAATTCATCAATTTTGATGCCTTTTAGTGCTTTTGCTATTTTTTGTTTCACCTCTTCCACATGGGTAAAACATTTCCTTTTGAGGACTTTTTTCATCCAGGGAAACAAACAAAAAAGAAGTCATTTGGACAAGATTGTGTGAATAGGGAGGGTGGGGCACAGAGGTCACGCTGTTTTTGGTCAGAAACTGCTAGACACAGTGTGGTGTGGGCAGGTACACTTGTAAGTCACCCATCAGGAAATAGGCAAGCACATTGAAAGCCTTCAGAACAAATTCACTGAAGCCCAACATGCCTCTAACAACAATGTTAACTGGTGCGCTGACACCACTGGGCTCCTGGAACACTCACCTAGCAGGGGAAGCCTGTACTCCAAAAGGCCTGCCATCCAGAGGATAATCCCAGTTTTTTAGGTCTCCCTTACATAAAATAATGTTTTAAAAAAGGCATTTTTGTATGGCAAAAGGAAATAACTCAATACATTTTTAGACTCCAGTTTCCTACCATGGCAAGTATCCCCCAAGAAAAAGTCATGGGCTTCCGCCCAGTACTTGTCACACTATGGTTATGAATAGTCATTACGAAAGGATTTAGATGAAAATTATAGGGGAGAACTAACTTCCCAGGAAAACAGAACTCCATAACAGGTGCAAAGCAGTGAACAAACATTTTGGAAACCTTACTAAAACCTCTCATGTATGTGAAACAGAGAGACCTTCAGTAAGGTTAAGACTCAAACCCAATTCACAGAGGAATTCAGCATCCCCTGTGTATACCAGCTTATTTCCTAATAAATTCATTGTCCTGAGTTTGCAAAGGACACCTGGGTGAGCCCTGGGGTTTTTACAGAAAAACAGAGGCAGCAAGCTCCACACAAACTGCATCAGATATGGGCTCCTTCAGAACATCCTCCCATGAACAAGAGCATGACAGTCCTCTCATGTCTGCAACGTAGGTGAACAGGAGCAGAGGGGGCTCTTCTAGTTTATGGGGAGTCGCAGGGGTGTCAGAGCTTGAGCAACATAGCTTTGCTTGCTCCAGACCCAGGAGGTTCCCCTCCTGTTGTGTCTGGGGAGACGGAGTGGAGGCTGGAGGGAGGGGGCAGCTCACGGTGGAGATACTCCTCTTTCTCGCCAGCAGTGGTTGAGGAGAAAGGATCACACCTCCCTCCTGCCTCTGCCAAACACTTGGTGGAGGAATCATTCTCCCTGGAAACACGGAGGACAGCCCACACTAACTGCGGCTGTCAGGCATCTTAGGCTAATGACTTAGCATCATTTGGGTTTACTTTCATCTCCATACAAAACACACTTCTTGAAGGCAGTACCATGGTCCACTTCCAAAGTGGCACTTTGCACTTGCTTATCCTTCTGGTCCTTCCAGTCTGAACTCCCACATCAGCTCCTCCAGGGAACCCTCTCTGTCCGCCAAGTGAGTGTTAGTCCTTTGCACATTAAGTGGGGGTTGACTATTTCCTGTCTGTCCTTCCCACTGGACTATGGGCCTCCTGGGAGCCCTGAATATATCTCGTTCCCTATTGGGTTTCCTTCCGGGGCCTGGCCATCAGTGATGCTTGGTAAGTATTTATGGAATGAAATTATAATGAATACATTAATGAAATGAGTAAGGGACATATTTTTTAGCTGTAGCAGAGAAAAGGGTGAAAAATCTTAAGTGATCCATCAACTTTTATATAATCTGTTCCCATGAGACTCAAATGTATGTTACCTCCAGGAAATCATGGCTGCATTCGCTTGAGTCCTCAATGCCAAAGGAATGAAAGAAGAGGGAAATCGTATGGTTCTGCGGGGCTGTGAGAGTCACTGTGCAGTCCATGTTGTTGTCGTAATTACTGGGCCACCCAGGACTCTTCAGGTGGCCAAATGCCTTGTTATAGTGCCTGTTACAACCTTAGAGGAAACGATATTCACAATTAATACATGTGTCCCAATATTTAGTGTTCTTTCAGCCTGACAGGAATAATTCAAAAATGATTCAATTTAAATGCTTTAGAAAAGAGCTGCCCCAGCCCCTGCATTTGTCTTTGGGTTACTGAGCTCCCAGAGGTGAGGTGAGGGGCAAGGGAGGCCAGCGCAGTGTGGGGTCTCTTTAAAAGGAAATGCCCCTCTGTGAAATGTGAAATACGAGCACTTGCCCTTGAAGATGAACATTCTAAAATTCTCTGTGCTTATTCCAATCAATTTGAGTTGGAGTTAGCTAACTACTTTAAGACTTTTTCTAGAATAAAGCCTCTATTTCCAAGATATGAGTCTTGTCTGAGGATTTCCCTTTAAAATGATCCATGAATGATCTGTTTTGATAGAACCAGCAAATTGTTGTTCCTTACCATTTTTGGTAAAAATACCCAGAGTAATTTTGTTCGTTTTAATCAAAGGAAGTGTTGGTTTTCACCAATCTTGAAATGAACACTCAATAAAGTATTCTGGGGAAATAAACTTCTCAACTTTAGTAATCAATTAACCTTTTCAAAGCTTCTCGGTTTTGGCATTCAAGTGGCTAATGAATAAAATAACTGGTATAATTGTAAATGATGCAAAAACATAAACATTGAAGAAGATGCTGGCATTCTGAACATTTCAATTAGTATGATATTCACTTGATCTCTTTGGAAACCAGCTTTAGTAATTTGCTAAATTGGGCCTAGTTTCCAGGAAGGCATCTTAGTTCCTCTGAGTATGGCTCATATTAACAAACACAGGAGTCCATTCCAGCAGTAACTGTAATGATGGCAGGTTTTCCATACAGAAGATAAAGTTCCAGGGCTTACCTGCAATCTGGTAGGTAAAACCCACTGTAGAGTTTTCATTAAAAACTTCGAATTTGAATGTAACAATTGCAGTGCTCATAGAAGAATAAAATGTTGGGACAGCTGAAGCATTTCTGCCACAGAAGTGGATTCTTGGGTGTCCATTACTCTGAAATGAAATGGAAGTCAAATCCCATTAGATTTTCCTTCAAAAGAGAATAGGCCATAGCAGAAATTAAATGCATATTAATTGTGCTTAAATATTCAGCCATGGGAACAAGTTATAGTGTTTGAAGAACTCAGCAATAGGACTGAAGTTGGCCTTGGAATCCATAATGGTCTCACGTTCTCTAAGGGACAGAAGGCAGGAAGTTGAGTGTATGCTGAAACCACCAGATAATACTTGCCTCCTGCAAAGGAGATTCTTCTGCTCTCTTCACAGCCCTGGTCTGTGCTCTCACTCTAAGCACATTGCTGTCCAAGCTCATTCTAGTTCTCCTACTGGGGTTTTCCCATTGTCGGGAGCTCTGTAAGACTAGTTCAGCACTGCTTCCGGCCCTCGCTACCCCTTAGCACATCTAACTGGAGACTTCAGTACTGCTACAAGCTCCACAAGGCTACGGGTGCTGTAATGACATCCCTGTTTCCCTTTTGTAAAACCTGAGGAGCTCCCATCACTTCCCAAACAGACAAGATAAATGGAGTCCATCGCCTACCAATCCTTGCACAAAAACAGCTGGTGTTCAAGTCAGGCCATCTGCGGCCTCCCACACAGGTTCCTAACACCTGCAGTTCTTGGGCATCTCCTGAAAGGCCCAAGGCAGGAAAGTCCTGCGCAAGCTCCTGTTACTGATCTGTGTTTCTACCCTGTACCGTCTCCTGCTGTTGTCCTTTCCTAACCTCGCCTGTTATATTCTCTGAACTTTAACTGAAATGTCAACCACTGCGATATACATCCTTAGCCTTTCCACTTTGTGGCCTTGAGTGAAACCTGGGTTTCCAGCAGCCTCCTAGTGGAGGCCTTTCTTTTCCCACACTCCAGTCCACTGGGTAGGAACTGGGCAGCTCCAGGGGCCAGGGGGTGGGGGACACAGGGATTCGCAGTCTGCTCACTGCAGCATATGTCCAAAGGGGAATCAAAGCCAATTCTCCTTTGAAGGTCTGTGTACCTCAGGCCAAAGATACTCTGTGACCCTTCTCATCTTCTCATTTACCTTCTTTCTGGTTACTTCCCTTCCTTAATTAAAGACTTGCGGTATTTTAGCTCAGTCATTTTATGAACCCTTGGAGGTTTCAGTGTTCTTACGAAGACCCCATTGACCTTCCTAATTTGCATTCCTTAATACCAGACCAGTGACTTTAATCTCTACCCTCCACTGTTGCCCACCCCAGTGCCAGCTCTCCAATCAGATCTTTTTATTATCTGCAATGCTTCAACCACCTTATTCTTTCATGATCTTCCAACTACAGCTCCTCTTTCTACTCTTGGACACCTTGGGAGCTCCAGTTCCTCTTAGTTATCAGTCAAGATTTTATCTTTTCTTCCTCCCTACTCAGGTTGAAACCTTTTGTTCTTTCCTTTATTAGTTCAGAAAAGAATAGGCCATAGCAGAAATTGAAGGACATTATTCATTCATGACAAATATTGGGTATTATCTGAGGCCACTTAGCTATCATTATGACAGCTGTCTAGGTCCCTCCCTATAGGTAGCATGTCTATACCCAGATGGTAGTCTGCCTGATTCACATTCGGAAATTTGGATTCATGAAGCAAAGGGAAATGAGAAAACCAGAGGGTTGTTTCCACTTGGTTGTAAATCCAGGAAGGGTACCACTGGGGTATACATAAACAGTATTCTGAAAACTAATGAGGTGATGATAATCCAGCATCCTGACCATATGGGAAACACAAGATATACTTCAATGTCTCTCCCTTGTAATAATTCAGCAAATCTGGTGTCTATGCAGCAGCCTAGACTTCTTAAACCTCTTTCCACATTGGAGTTGGCCAAAATGAATTTTTCCACCTCTGCCAAGATACGTGTGCTAAAAATGAGAAGGGCTTAAAAACTCAGAAAGAGACAGACTGGATTCTCTGCTATTGCCAGCCAGTACATTGAGGGGGACTTGGGGTGGAGGTTGAGCATGACACCCTTAAAATGACCTAGGGCAGGGTAGACTGACTAATCTCAAATTGCAGAATCAATCCAGGCACTCTGAGGTGTTCCCCCAGGCACCCACCCTCAGTTCCTGGCTCATCACTTTACATGTGTTCCTAGATAATCTCATTACTCGCATTGCTTTAACTACTGGTCCATTTGATGATGATACCAAACCTTCAGGCCTGCTATCTCTATCAAACTTTTATGCCCAATTGTTAACCCTATACATAGATTCCACTAACTATAGAAGTGCTTCTCCAAGCCTGGCCCATAACACACCAGCATCAGAACATCAGAGATGCTCATCAAAAATTCAGAATAATGGGCGATTCAAAATGAGCAATTCAGAATAATGAGCATTATGTGGGGAAATCCATCTCTGAGGGAGATGCCCAGGGGTATGCACTTGTACCAAGAGAGCCGGATGTTTCTTATGCATATGAAAGTTTGAGAGGTCCTGACCTAAACACCAAGTCCAGATTTCTTAACACGTGAATAGAAGGCTTGTATATAGCTAAAAAACATATTAAACTAGAAGTAACCTTGACAATTCATGATGCCCTCATTATTTCAAGCGTTTAGCAAGTACCAGTAAAAAGCTCACTAGATGTGACTGTCATTCAAACTATAATTATTACCTCTGGTGCATCCTGGAACTCTAAGTAATTCTGGTGGCAGTCCTGTGAGTGCAGCTGTAACGCCCACACAGTTATCTCAACCTGCTGATGGGGAGGCGCTTCAAAGACCCAAGTACAGGTGGAAATTGGGACATCCGGGTTGGTTGAATTGGGTGACGAAGCATTTTGTGGGGTCCAGGTTGCATTATATGTTCCACCGCAAATCACTGAGATGAGAAAACAGAACAACTTTTAAGACAAATTTTACTCACGTCCCATTACATATAAAATACTTAAAACTCTGTCTTCCCTATGCTTCTGGCACAAAGGAGCTATATCTACATCACGATTAAGAATTTAGAATATATGTTATTTTTTAAAAAGATTTTTATTTATTATTTTTAGAGAGAGGGTAAGGGAGAGAGGCAGAGAGGGAGAGAAACATCGATGTGTGGTTGCCTTTCACCTGCCTCCAGCTACAGAACTGGCTGGAGACCTAGCTTGCAACCTGCTTATGTGCCCTGGCTGGGAATCGAACCAGTGACCTTTGGTTTCGCAGGCTGGCGCCACCAGCCAGGGCTTGGATATTTGTTCTTAACTAAGAATTGTACCAAATTTGTATCATGAATTAAGCACAGAGTAATTAACATGGTGTTTAGTAATTGACATTGAACTTAGATGATAACACTGAGTTTAATAATTAATGTTGAGTTTAGATATAAGCGTGATGTTATTTTCAGTGCATAAATACACATGTTTTAGAATATTAAAATATCTCAATTTACTCACTGTTGATGAAGGTATAAGTAGCACTAAATCCTTCCCTTTCTACAGTTAGGTCACTGACAAAGTGAACTGTCAGGAAGTTACCAGAAGAGACAAAGGGAGCAGGTACAGTGGAACCACAAAACGTGCCAGCCAACTTGGCATTTTCATTCTCCCCATCATATAGCTGAAAGGAAAAGAGTTCATTAGCTCTCCATCATTCACAAAGAAGTTGCAGATTTTACACTAAAATGGATGTAAAGTCTAAGCAGGTTATGGTTAAAATTTTTACATTGATATACTTAGGGCTAGGTTTCATTTAGGAGCAGAATAGCTATTAAATTGATTATAATATGAGTTTCAGTAAAACCTTGATATCTACAATTATTTTTCTAATTGTGAGAGTAATACATGATCGTAAAAATAATGTATCATTATAGTTAGCAAACCCATCACTATCCTCACATTCACTCATGACTATGCTGGTCCAACCTTGCCTGGGTTCTCACTGCAGTCTCCATATGGAACACCCTGCTTCCACTCCTGTACCTCTTTAGCTTGCCCTCAACAAGTTGCCCACTCTCCTGCTTTTTGTAATTCTTCCTCCATCCCAGCACGAGTCCTTGACCAGCCCCAGACCTCTGCACATGCTGTTTTTTCTTTTGTTGTTGTTTTTTGTCAGAGCATTCTCTCCACATTTATGGAATCTCAGCTTAAATGCCACTTCTTGAAAGAAGCCAACCCTCTCTAATGTGCCCCTCCCCCAACACCTTCCTGTTCTATTTTCTTATTATAATCCAAATGGATCTTCTTTGCTACTTATCTACCTTTTCTGGTCTCTTTCTCTACAAGATTGTAAACACCATGGTGAGAAGGCTGATTATTCACCATGGCATTACCAGCACCCAGAACAAGTCCCAGCCATAAGAGCCTTCAACAAACATCTGTTGAAATGGTGCATACTTGGATTTCCGTCACATACTAGAAAACAGTTTTCTCCATCTGAGTAACCTTCATAGTATTTCTAAAATCAGTATGTGTGTAGATCTAAATACTGAATTTCTAAAATAACCGTGGTATGTTACAAACTTAAGAATAGATATAGCCACTGATAGTATTTTAATATACTAGGAATCCATAAAATAGAAATGTTTAGAAAGAGTAATTTCATAATAAACAGAAGAAAAATTTTACCACTAGATGGCACAGTCTCACCTGCATAAGCATGACTTAAGTAAATTTAGAGCCTGAAGAAATTCAAGAGTTGAGTCATCCAGCCCCTCATTTTATAAGAATGGTTTGGCCAAGTTTTAGCTAACATACTTTTTCTGGTAAGCACGTTGAACTTTTATTTTAAACATCTGTGTATCATCACATTCATATTATCTAGGATTTTTATTCTATGTGCTGTCTGTAGGTCTCTTGTGGTGGGTTATGTACATAAAAGGATGTATAAGACACTTTCCATTATATATAAAGAAAATTAAGGGTTATAATAAAAGAATTAAGTATAATAGAAGGATTCAGATGATGAAGCCAGGAAAAACCTCACACAGCCATTTGAACTGTTGTTTTAAAGTTAAACAGCCCTAGAGAAGAGGAAACACATCCCAACCAGATGGACCTTGAAGCAGAAGGTCACAAAAGTATAAAAGACATGGCGCATTTCAAACACTCGCCACCTCCTGATATGCCTAGAGATTAGGACAGGCTTGGGCTGGGAAAGCACATTGGGGCAAGACTGAAGTTCCATGTTTCATGCACAGGGGTTTGCATCTTCTGCTGTAGAAGTTATAAAATCTGGTTTGGGTTTTGCATAAATAGCTGGTAAAAGTAATGGAAGGAAATTGTATAAGGCCCAGCCTCAAGCTGGTGTTTGCATTAGCTGAGTCACTGTCATGGTAAGATTTCCCGTCACTGAGTTGAAGTAGACAGGTGGTGGCCTCCCAGCAATTGACACAGGCTCCTGAGCTCCTTATAGCCAAAGCCAGTATTTTCTCCATCTGCTCTCCCGTCCCAATAACGCTAAATCTCCACTGTGGACTTCTGCAGGGTAGCTCCAGTGTGTAATAGCAGGTGCACTGTACAGTGCTGGCCATGGGAGTCACATGGGCTAGGATGTAAATTGTGCTCTTAGGACTTGCACAATCACTCACTGCAATGTATTGGGTGCATATGTTGCCTGGGATAACTGCTTGAGCCCTAGAGCATAAATTATGTTCTAAGTCTTGTGAACGTAGGTGAGTTCTCAGAAGAATTCCATGTTTTCTCAGCTCTCACAACTCACTGATAGTGGAACATATTAGAATCTACTTAAGATCCTGAAGAAACCAAATAAATAATTTAGTAGAAGACAGACTCTGACTACAACTACTACAAGATCCTGTACTTTATCCAGCCATTAATTTGAGCAATAAAAGAGTGTGGAGAAAGAAATGTTTGAATTTAATTTCTAGGTGCTTTTAATGCAAAAGGGTTATAGACTTTAATATTGGACTTCAATTCTTTCTGATTTAACTTCATTTCAGACATTAATTTGGGGGGGACTTTATCTTTTAACATTTTTCTGGAAATTTGATAATAAGAAGTTTTTATGTTCTTATTTGGAGTATCTCTACATCTTAGACCATCTTCACAAATTCTTTGATTTTATTGAGGAGCTTCTGTAAGAATCTGCTGGATAACATACCTGGGCATAATTTAGGATAGGAAAAAAGGATACAGTGATTTTTTTCAGGTATTGGGCTAAACTCTGATCTATTTCAAAACCTTCTGGGAAAAATGTTATACTGGTCCCAATGCTCTCAGGAATGAATGGTTAGAATCAGTTGCAGAAATGCAGGATTTTTAATATTATTGTCATTATTTTATTCCAATGTTTTTTTTTCCAATACTTGGAATTGTATCTGAAACAAAATGAGTGCTCAAGTAAGCATTTGTTGAGTGAATAAATGAATGAATGAATGAATAATAGGCAGTGCCTCATAAGGAAAGGAACCTGAGGCCTTGACAGATTGCTGATCAACCACAGGTTGAATGATTAATCCCAGTGGGTTAAGATAAATGTTCTCAATGGGGACAGTCTGTCCCCTGGGGAGTGTTTTATGAAAGGGTGGTGTATTGGGTCATCACAATAATTTGGTGCTGTAATTGACATTAAATATTCAGTAGCCACCTGGCAGAATCTCATTGTGTAATTCACAAAAGTTATGCAAAGTAAAGATTTATTCTACAGCCCACATAATTGAATATCCTGCCAAATATTTGTGTATGAAAGAAATGTTTACAATTACTTGATTCCAGAACCTAAATGAATTTAATATATAAACACAAAAGTATTTTTGCACAGTTTAATACTCACCCAATCTCCAAGAATGCAACTGCTATGTAAGTTGAAGGAAGCATATTCTTTATTTTCTTTAGAACTCTTATTTTAGTTTTTCACCATTTTAGAAATTCATACTGCAGAAGGTGATGCTGCTATTGGCACTTAAGTTGCAAATACAGCCCACCCATACTAGTTTAATTTATGCTTTTACAGTTGCCATGATTCTGACTACTTTATCATCTGGCTTAATGCAGTTGTGTCAGAGAATTGATATATTAAAATCCACACTATTTAATGTACTACTTTCCTTTATTTCTCCTTTTCATTGCTGTTTGTACATTATACTGATTTTTTGAAATTATATGTGTATATATGGGTGGTCTATAGCATAGATGACTTTCACTTTGGATGGTCAAGGAAGTTTTACAAAATATTGGTGGGAAATGTTAGGAAGTTGTCACTTTTCCACTATTTCCATATTTCCTGGCAGAGACACCCCAGCGAGGGTCCCAGTCCTGAGACCTGTCCTCCATTTCATTCCCTGCTCATCTCAGAGGACGGACTTGAGCTGTTCACACTCTGCATAACTCACAGCCCCTCCATCCTTCCTTCCCTTTGGTAGCCAGCCTTTCCACTGGAAGCATGTTTCTGTGATGTTCCTCCTAAGCCCAGCTCAGCCATCACATCAAGGAAGCCTCTCCTGACCCCCAAATGATGCCAATCATTGTCTCTTCTGTTTTCCCTCTCTGCATTGCTCATATTTATCATTTTGTCATGTTGATGATAATTTGTGTACTTCCATGTCTAGGCTCCTCACTCTACAGTTCCTTGAGGAACTATATTTTTACCTTTCCATATTTCAAGTGCAAATAACAATAATGATGCCACATGAGTCTTTATGGAATGGATGTGATATTGATTTCAACAGCAACCACTCAGTGAAATGCACAATTCACTATGTATCTTAATGACTTTCCAAGTCAACCCTTTTAGATAGATATAATTATGAATGAATAATGGAATTGGCAACTTTTCACTTTTATATCTATCTACAGAACTGAATTAAGATTGCTTTTTTAAGAAGTGATTTGATTATAATACCTAAGAAACAATCTAAAAGGAATCAAATGTCCCATTTATCACAGAGACTTTCTTTAGTAAAGATACCTCCAGGCTTCCCATTCCAAGGATTGTTCTTTGATTTGCTCATTTAGTTTAAGTGGATAAAGTTGCCAAGTGAGAAAAATTGCTTTCCAAGAAGGAAAATAAGAGTAAATATGAACAGAATTTCTTTTGTGAAAAAAGTTACACCTCAAAGCTAGAAAATAACTCTTTGTTTTCAATATTGCTATCTCTGCCTAAAATTACCAGTTGTTGTAATGATATTATCACATCATAATCCTCTTTATAGAAATGGATCTTGAGAATAAATCTTATCAACCTGCCTAGCAGGACCAAACCCAACATGTATATTTATGAATGTATTTATATGAATATATTTAAAATAACATATATGTAAATCAATTATTTTTACCATTTTAAGAATGGTAAAGAAGGAGATTGTACAGCCTCATGCCCATTTGTAATTTCACAAAAGGGAAAAATAAATAAATTTGTTTACAAATTATGTTAGGCACAGTGTGAGCACTCCAGCACACATTATCTTTATTCTCAGAATAACCTGTAAGTTAGATATGGTTCTATGATTGTTTTGGTTTATTTTTTAATAGATGCAGTGATCAGATAAGGGAGACATGAAATTTGCCGGATGTCAAAATTGAGTTTGAGTCCATATTATCTATTTCTAATACTTACTACCTTTTAAGGTAAACCTTGATCTGTTTTGAACATCAGCTTTACTGCTGCTCCCAGCCATTTTGATCTCATTTTTCAGAAGAACTCAACCTGAACTGACATTTCTTGTTATCTCTAGTTTTTTAGGAACTCCCTCTGATCCTGCTTCTGTGCCAGTTCTTTATTTAAATGGTTGTCATCCGATCTAATGAGTTTTTTCTTATCTTACCCTTTCCTGGACTCTAATTCACAATTCAAAAGTATTGCCTGCCGATCCTTGGCAAAAACTCTCATCTTGACTGCAGGGATACTACACTATTCCTGGTTGCTGAAAAGTTTAGAAGATGAAGACACCTTGTCAAAAAAGAAAATACCCTTGGTTAATGGTGCTTGGTAGAGATGATGAAGAAAAATTATTTAACACATATTAACATGTCATATTTTTTATGTAAATTGCTTTAACAAAGATATTTCTCTTAGTTATAAAAATATAACAGTATGTTGTTTATTTTTTTAATGTTTGGAAACTAACCCTGTTTTTTATTTTTTTTATTAATTCTTTGTTTCATATAACACAGATTCACATAATACGGCATTTTTTAGAAACCTAACAGCATTGTTATATGGAGGTTACATGTATATTGACTGACACTACTCAGACCTTTTAATTTAAATTCATGTAGCTTGACAGATACAATACTTTAATATTGAGGAGTCATTAAAATTGAGAAGTCTCGATTTATTTTTAGGGAGACTTTAGAACTAAGATATTTTCCACATCTAAAGTTAATATAAAAAGTAAATATATAAACTTTGAAAATAGTTAAGGGGTGATTATTTTTATGTAGAGTTTATCAAAGGTCCTTTGAATATTTCTTTCCATGTAAGTTTATCCCACACACCATTTCCTGATGAGGCAGGGATAAACAGTACATTTTAGAACTAATGTTAGAAGCCATGTGAAGATTTTCATTCATCCATATTAAAGGTTAATTTGATATGAAGATAAAACATATATAAAATTATACACCATATTCATGAAAAATTTGAAAATTGTTGAGTACCACTAATTTTTAAAATGATCAAACTTCCTCTGTGGTTTAAAGTGGAATATACCAGATGAATGTATACTGTAGATTAGAATACTATGCTAAGAAATATAATAGCCTTACCTTTACATAATCATAAACGCATCTCCGTAGAGCAGAGGCTGCCTCCAGAACAAATCTATTGAAGGTGAATTTAATTACTTTGTTTACAGGTGCAATTATGAACCATATGCAGTTTAAATTCTTGTCATATCTTCCATTTGCATCAGAATCAGGAGAGGCAAAGGTGTGATTTGAGCCTGTCAGATAACCACCGCATCCTTGCTGAGGCCCTGTGTTAAAACAAAGACATCATTAATCAGATGGAAGAGAACAGATCATAAATTCTACATGGAGGCTTTTAAAAAATCATGTCTATTTTCTCTCATACTTTTATAAACATTTTCAGATTGTTCACTAAGCTTTGGTGGGCTTATGCAGGTGTTGTGACTTGCCATAACTTCTTCATTACCTATTTCTGCTCTGCTCCTCCCATCATCCCCTCACTTCGTTTTCTCACTCACACACAGTTACTTAGAAAAACAAGTGACCAGATCAGTTCTTTGTGCATTTTTAGACCTGCTGAGGTGATTTATTAATGATTTCTCTAGCCTTGAAATAATTCAATTTTATATAAAAGAATGTTTCGCCCAATAAAACTGGTGGAAACTGTGAACATATTTTTCTTTAATGTTTTGCTTTTATGAACATTATCCAATTAAAAATTGAATTTATAAGGAATTTACACAACAGGCCAAGAAAATTGGCTCCCAACAAACCATTTGTTTAAATAATCTATCAGAATTAGATAATCTCTAGATAATCTATCAGATAAACTCTATCAGGCTGAGAGGCCTTTAACACTACAGCCCAGTTTATATTAAATCACACTCTATATGTAATTGTTTCTTTCCCCTAAAAGAAAGGAAAGCTAAAGAAGATCTTCATAAGGTGCCAACCTGTGAACCCAAAGATCATTGGTTCAATTCCCAGCCAGGGTACATAACCAGGTTGCAGGCCAGGTCTCCAGCCAAGTGCATAGCTGGAGGCAGGTGAAAGGCAACCATACATTGATGTCTCTCTCCCTTTCTGCCTCTCTCCCTTGCCCCTTCTCTAAAAATAATAAATAAAGTCTTTAAAAAAAGATTGTTATTAAGAAAAACATCTATTTTGAAATTCAGAATAAAAAAAAAAGAGAGAGAGATGAAAGAATACCTCTGAGATACCTAAATGACCCCACTAAGGAAAAAAAAAAAATGGAAAAAACTCAGAAGATTGGATTTAGGTTCATTTATTCCAGAGCCTAAGCTAATACCTCAGAAATGGTGTAAAAAGAACATAAGAGGAAGAAAAACTATGGGCAATTTCAAAGAAACAGTAAGGATGATTTAAAATCAAATTAAGAACAATAGGAATTAAATGAGTGCTCTGAGTAATGCCACAAAGCTTGCACTCTACACAAATACAGATCATTCATACTTTCAAAGTTAAATTTTACTCATGTTGGTCTTCACCTACACATTTTCCTCATTCCATTTATATAGCTGTTAAGTGTGAAAGAGCTGCTTTCAACATTAGGGGGCAGTAAGATTTTGCAGTTGGAGCTTGGCCTGAAGGAATCCGCACAATGGCAACCCTCCTCAAACACAAAGGGTATCCACTCTCAGTGTTTTTCTGGAGAGATGCGTTATTTAGTAGGTCAGACTGTCCTGTCCATAGCTCCTAAGCTAGGTCAAACTATAGATTATCTGCACAGATGTTTTACTGGAACTGAAATACTTTCAAAGGCCCATTTTCTGATATTCCCATATATGGTATTTAGGACAAAATTATTCTGAAACCGAGGCAATGCACAATACTTCATGACATAACCCTCATAACTCTTTTTATACTAAACAGGCCTGCAAAGTGAAAAATAAAATTGGAGTTTGCACAGCCCTTATTTTGGTATCAAGTAATTGTTACTTAAGGAAACCACTTAAACTTATTCACATGGATAGCAGGGAAGAACAATTACTTAGGGTATTACTGAATTCATAACTGTATCTATTTCATGAATACTGTTTTATTATTCAAGCAAACATATTTAGTTTTGAGGTCAGAAAAAGATGAGTAGTAGTCTAATAGCAATGATAGGACATAAATAATGACAGCACAATTTAGAAATTGCTAGCTAGGTACCATAAAAGAGTCAGGAAAGTCTTGTGAGTTTTGCAGGAAGGGGGGATTACTTTGGGCTATAAGGATCTAGTATGTCCAAGGAGGAAGTGACATCTGATTTGGGTCTTGAAGGATAAATAGGACAAGACCATGTAGAGAGGGGGTTGGCAACTCCAGACTGACAGAACCTTGCAAACAAATGTTAAGTGGTCAAGAATTTATACTGTGTGCACAGGAAAGCATAATTCTGTCTGTGAAAACAATATAGAACTTGAAAGAGAATGATGATAAATAAGATCAGGAAACAGGATGAGCTGTTCTAAGAAGGGCCTCTGTGTTAGAGCATAGAATTTGCATTTAGACTTTATTCTGCGAACAATGGGGTCCACTTGAAAGGTTTTTGATCAGAGAAGTGGCAGGGTCAGGATGCACTTTCTAGTCAAGTCATGTACATGGTAGTATGGGACTGGCAGAGATGATGCCAACTAGAAGAGCTGATCTGGGGTGGAGGAAGCAAGGGGAAAGGAAGAGTTGAGGTTGTATATAGGAAAACAGAACAGTTTGACTTTGTTCTGGTTAACATCAACTCCAGAAAATTAAGTGCTATTTTAAAAAATTCATGCTATATATTTTATCACCACATATTTATTAACTGATACTAATAAGTTAATAAGGGCAGAATGATAACTATAGCTGGGAACAGTAAGTGCCATTAAACACACTTATTTTTCTACCATCTAGTGAATCCCCATCCATTAGCACCTCTTTCATCAGTCACATTGTGTCAGAAGCACCCTGTAATGTCACTCTAACCTTCTTCTCCAACTTGGAAACACTTCTGACAGAAGAGCTATTTCTCCAAAGAAAGAAATACCACTCTTATACTACCACTACTAATACTAATAATAATATCATAGGACAGAAAGATCCTTCCTCAGGGAACCCTGCAGCAAGTACCCAGACATCGTTGGCATGTTTAGGCACAGGCTGAGTGGTAGATGGGATAATTCTTAATTCTCCATTCCCTCTGTCTCTAGTTTCTCTCTTAGAAGTGCACTAGAATGGACATAGGATATTTTTCTGTCCAGTTGGCCATGTGACTGGCTTTAGACATTGGAATATCAATGGCCATGAAGTGGAAAAAGGCCTTAAATGGACTTGTATGTTTGGTTGGCCTTCTGTATTTGTGTGTTTCACCCAGAGCTCCTGCCCCAGGTCACTGTTGGGAAAAGAGAAAACAAGGTAGAGCCCACGTGAATGCAGCCTGAAGTCTACAGCCAAGTACAGTTAACCTGCAGGCAAATCAATCTGCAGACCCATACATGATAAAAATAAAAGCTCTGGGTGTAAACCACTGAAATTTGGATGGTTTATTATGTGCCCTCATTATGGTAATAGCTGACTAAAAAATACCTTGGGTTATCAAACAGCAATAAAGCACATCGCTTAGTTCTCAAAATATATACACAAAATTAAAAACTAACATCACAGATAATCCTTTCTAAAAGAGTCAAATAATTAAGTAAATAAAACATTATATGAGTGAATTATATAATTCTTTTTATATATGATTATGATTATGAACAAATCTAATATTAAATCAATGAACAGTCAAATGATTGAAGTAAATGTATGAGTAATGTAAGTAAAGTAACATGAGTAAGCAAACACCTTTTGGTGTTTGTATGACATAAGAAATTGTTCTAATTGCTATGATTACCCCACTTGTTTACAAAAAATTTTCAATTACAGATCACATTCAGTATTATTATTTGTTTCCCCCATTTTAATATTTAAAAATAGTACAAGTGCTCTGTCCTTTTGTTCATCCTATGGTAAAATGTGAACATAAGCATGCATCTTTGGGAAATGGAAAGGTGAAAAGTAACAAAAGGAGGGTTTCCACAAAAAGGTATTATTGCCACATACAATTGCTATATTTTGACAATAACTGAGTAGAATAGGAGCATTTTGACTCTGAAATAATTTCATAGATAAGAAAATAACATTTATTTACTGATAAATATATTGGTATTCTATTATAAAATGCCTTTAAAAAAAAACTAGTATAAGAACTTAACCTTGGCATTGGCTTAGCATCATAAACCCATCATTTTCCTTGTTGCTGCACATTTTCCACTATCTAGTGAATCCTGATCCATCAGCACCTCCTTTATCAGCCACGTTGTGTCAGAAGCACTCTGTAATGTCACTCTAACCTTCTTCCCCAAGTTGGAAACACTTCTGACAGAAGAGCTAGCTATTTCTCCAGAGAAAGAACATGTTTAGCTTCAAAAATGTTGGAAATATAAACCCATAATAAGAAGTGAGATCTGGATCAAGATCTATTTAATTAAAAATCAGTAACTGAATCCTAAATGACTTCTCTCCAATTATTTAACTTCAGAGTGAAGCTCAAGCCAGGATAACTCTGAGAAGGTAAGAAATAGCTATATTACCGAAGAAAAAAGAAAAAGGAAAAAAAAATTATTGAAGGCATTGTGGAGTCAGATACAATTCTAAATAGTTATCTTGAGAATTGACATTTCTGTGGTGGACATTACATGTGGCTGATGTTTTGTTGAAGTCATCTGGTCAGCATCTCTGTCCATCGCTAGACAGCTACTACCTGGACTAATGGCAGATGGCTGGCAGACCTACAATAAAGAGTGGTGTGACTGGTCCCCATGCGACAGCTGCAGCTGAAGGTTATAGTTGAAGGAAGCTCAGTTTTGCACAGGACATAAAAACATTTAAAGCTGTTGCTTTAGAGAAATGGGGGTGAGCCAAGAGAGTTGTAGTTTTCAAAGCTGCCGTCTACAACTGCCCTAAAGCAGTTTAATTAATTGAAAAAATTCTACTAGGTTCCAGATGAACCTGTTTTATCTTCTTCTCTAAGAGTAAATTAAATTGCCCCAGCTGATTTGCTCAGTTGGTTGGAGCGTTGTCCCGTGACCAAAAAGCTGAGGTTCAATCCCTGATGCTGGTGTGCGTGAGCACGGGAGGCAACAAATCCACGCTCCTCTCTCACGTCAATGTTTCTCTCTCTCCTTTCTTTTCCCCCTAGAAGCAATGAAAAGGGTCCTTGGGGGAGAACAAAAAAAGTAAATTGAACTCATTATTTTACTCCCTAATCTTAATCATGCACAAGCTTTTAGGTATGATTATTTATGTTATACAAAATAAAAGTTCTTAATGGTTTCTGTACTATGAGTTTTTTCCTATTTGTTTTTACTAATGGCACTTGATTTGTCTTATTTTAATAGCCTAATTTAAAACCAGACTAATTTAACTTAGAATGTGTATTTAGTCTGATAATATTTAGGAAGCTTAAAACCAAATTACTAAAAGAAAGCAACTTATTAAAAGAAAAGTAATTTCAGCAGCTACTCAGTAGCTGGAGTCATGAGGAAAAAGAGCAATGCAATGCATAAAAAACTTAGGATAATGATAATTTTATTATTTTTAGTTCATTTTGTATAATTTAGGTATGTATTTTTAGTCCCAGGGACTTTTATGAGGATCATTCTTGTCAACTTTAAAGTTTAAAAATTGATTTACTTAGAGAAATATGATATGATCACACCAACTGATGCATAAAAAGAATTTGACAAGGTCTAACACATTCATGATAAAAACACTTAGCAAACCAAGGATAAAAAGAATTTTTCTCAACTTGATAAAGAGTATCTACAAAGATTCCACAGCTAACAGGATACTTAATGGTGAAAAATGAAATGCTATTCTTCCAAGATTAGAAACAATAATTTTTTTTTCTCATCATTCATGTTTAGCCTAGCATTGAAAATTATTGCCAGTGTAGTTAGTAGGCAAGGTAAACAATATACACACTGGAAAGGAAAAAGTAAAATTGCCAGTATTTGTAGTTGTAAAAATCCCAAGGAATCCACACAAAAACTCTTACAACACTTCGGATTCATCAAAAACTTGGGATGTAAGAACAATACACAAAAGTCAATCATATTTACCTACTAACAATAAACATGTGGAAACCAAAATTAAAGACTCAATTACTCCAAAGAAAATGAAACATATATGGGATCTGTGTGATAAAAATTACAAATTGATAAAAAGAAATCAAGGAAGAGACATATGTGTTCAAGGATTGGAAAACTCAACATAGTAAAGATGACAATTATTCCCAGATTGATCAATAGATATAATGTAACTCCTATCAAAACTCCAGCAAGATCTTTTCATCAACATAAAAATGTTTATATAAAGTTTACATAAAAAGGTGCAGGCCTTTGAATAGGTAAAACAATCTTGACAAAGAAGAATAAAGAATAAAGTAGGTGAATCAGTCTATTTACTATTAAGGCTTAATATATAGCAATAGTAATGAAGACAGTGTAATATTGATGGAAGTTTAGACACCTAGATCAATTGAGCAGAATAGAGAACCCAGAAAATAGACCCCCCTCACAAATATGCCTGACTGATGTTTTTACAAAGGTGCAAAAGCAACTTAATGGAGAAAAAAATAGCCTTTTCAACAAATGGTGCTAGAGCAATTGGACCTCTAAAGGCAAAAAATGTTAACTTCAACCTTATTCTCAGACATTAAACAAAAATTACATCAAAATAGATCATAGACATAAAATAAAAAATATAAACCACAAAACTTAAATATGAAATCAGAGCAGAAAATCTTTAATACCTCAGAAAAGGCAAAGAGTTCTTAGCATTGACACCAAAAGCCATATATATATGTGTGTGTGTGTGTGTATATATATATATATATATAGTCCAATTATATATATATATATATATATATATATATATATGGCTTATATATATAAATTGGGCTTTATTAAAATTAAAAACATTTGTGTAAAGAAAGGTCTCATTAAAAGGATGAAAAGATAAGTTATGAATTGAGAGAAAGTATTTGTAAACCACATAAAACTACTATTTCAGCAAAAAGGGGATGGATGTAATACAACAACAATAAATTTTTTTTAAAAAACTACTATTTCAGAATACATAAAGAATTCTCAAAACCCAATATTGAAATAACAAAAAAAATCCAATTAGAAAATAAGGATGAGATATAAACAGATATTTCAGTGAAGATAATTTACATATGACAAAAGAGCACTTGCAAATTGCTCACCATTAAGAAACTGTGAATTAAAACCACATTATCATCTGGTAATCCTGGCTAAAGTAGTCACACACACACACACACACACACACACACACACACACACACAGGGATAGCACATTAGAGACTATGGCATACTACCATGGGATAATGGGTCTTGGAAGCCTCAAAGTATGGATAGCACAGAAAGTACTCTTCAGTGACTTCTAATCAAAATAATAGAATCCAGATGACAGTGGAATGGCATCTTAAAGTGCTGAATAAAATAAATGCCAAATTATCATTCTACATTCAGAAAAAGAACCCACAAAATTGAAGACAAAATACTTAAAAAAAAACAACAAAAACTTTAACCCAGAAGTTTTGCAATAAATAAAAAACACTAATGGAGTTCTAAAAGGAAGAAATTGGTCCCATTACAGAAGCACAGAAATTCAGGAAGAAGAAAACAACAATGGTAAGTATATATAATTACTATTACATAAAATAATGAAAATGCTTTAATGCTTAAAATATAGATAGAATGGATATAATTAACATTAACAGCACAAAACAGAAAGTGGGTGAATTAATTTAAAAAGCTTAAGATCTTTGCACTTGTCATGAAATAGTAAAGGACTAGTTTTAAGTTAGATCTAATGAACCAAGTGTAAATATTATAATCTCTAATGTAACAACCAAAAGAAGAATAAAACAATGTATAAGTAATGATTTTCAAAGAGTAATAAAAACTGATCAATTCAAAAAGGCAAGAAACGATAGTTAAAAAAGAAACTTAAAGACAGGTAGGACAAAAAGTATCCAAGTAATAAATGGTCTGTTTAAATCCAATACAGTTTGTAATTTTATTTGATGTAAGCACATTAAATTCTTCAATGGAAAGATAAAGCAAAACAAAATCCAAATATATTCTTTGAGATAGCAAAAGGCTGACAGTGAAGAGGTTGACCAATATACCATGCAAACGTGAATTGAAACGAAGCTAGGGAAGCTGTACTATATCTAAGAAAAACTGTAAGGCAAGAAGCATTAAAACAGGAAATTACAGAAAGATACAAGTTAATTCATTGGGAAGATATAATTACTTTTTAGGTTTACTTTATTGATCATGCTATTGTAGTTGTCCCAATTTTTCCTCCTCTGCCCTCTCCACTTGGTACCCTCCTTCCCTCCTGCAATCTCCCCAGTTTAGTTTTTGTCCATGGTTGGTCAGATACACATATCAATTCTTTTTTTTTAAATGTTATTGTTGTGTTATATCCATCCCCTTTTTGCTCCCCTCTGTCCCCCTCCCCACCCACCCATTCCCCCCAAAGTCAATCCTACCTGTTGTCCATGTCCATAGTTCCTTTATACTAGGTTCTTGATATATATCAATTCTTTGGCTTCTCCTCTTTTCATACTATTCTTAGATTTTCCCTATTTTCTTCCTACCAATTATGCATCTTAATCCCTGCACCTTTTTTCCCATCCTCATTCTTCCCCCACTTAGCTGATAACCCTCCAAATGATCTCCATATTTATGATTCTGTTCCTATTCTATTTGTTTGCTTAGTTTGTTTTTTAGCTTTAATTGTTGATAGCTGTGAGTTTGTTATCATTTTAATGTTCATAGTTTTTATTTTTTTTTCTTAAGTCTCTTTCTATATTTCATGTAATAATGGCTTAGTGATGATGAATTCCTTTAGCTTTACCTTTCCTGGGAAGCACTTTATCTGCCCTTCCATTCTAAATGTTAGCTTTGATAGACAGAGTAATTTTGGTTGTAGGTCCTTGCTTTTCATTACTTTGAATACTTCTTGCCAGTCCCTTCTTGTTTCTTTTGAGAAATAGGCTGATAGTCTTATGGGAACTTTTTGTAGGTAATTCTTTACTCATGCTGATTTTTTTAAAAAGATTATTTATTTATTATTTTTAGAAAGAGGCAGAGAGGGAGAGAAACATCAATGCATATTTGCCTTTCACCTGCCTCCAGCCATGGACCTGGCTAGTGACCTGGCTATGTGCTCTGGCTGGGGAATCAAACCAGCGACCTTTGGGTTTGCAGGCTGTTGTCTCACCCACTGTGCTACCAGCCAGGGCTCATGCTGATTTTTTAAGATTATCTCTTTATCTTCAACCTTTGGCATTTTAGTTATGATGTGTCTTGGTATGTTCCTCTTTAGGTCCAACAAGTTTTGGGTTCTCTGTGCTTCCTAGATTTGTATATCTATTTCTTTGCTAAGTTAGGGAAGTTTTCTTTCATTACTTTTTCAAATGTTTTTAATTTCTTGCCCTTCTTCTTCTTCTTCTGGCACCCCTATGATTCAGATATTGGTATGTTTAAACTTATTCCAGATGTTCCTAAGCCTCTTCTCTCTCTCTCTCTCTCTTTTTTTTTTTTTTTTTTTTTTTTTTTTTTTTTTTTTTTTTTTTTTTTTTTTTTTTTTTTTTTTTTTTTTTTTTTTTTTTTTTTTTTTTTTTTTTTTTTTTTTTTTTTTTTTTTTTTTTTTTTTTTTTTTTTTTTTTTTTTTTTTTTTTTTGATTGAATGTTTATTTCTTCCTTGTGTTCCAAATCATTGATTTTAATCCTGGTGTCCTTCTCTTCACTGTTGGTTCCTGTACATTTTTCTTTACTTCACTTGCTGTAACTTTCATTTTTTTCCTTTATGTTTTTGCCTCACTCAGTAAGTTTTTTGAGCATCCTTATCACCAGTGTTTTGAAATCCACACCTAATAAGTTACCTCTCTTCATTTTGTTTAGTTCTTTCTCTGGAGTTTTGTTCTGGTCTTTCATTTGGGCCATATGTCTTTGTCTCCTCAATTTGGCAGCCTCCCTGTGTTTGTTTGTTTCTGTGTATTAGGTAGAGCTGCTTTGACTTCCTTAGTAGTGTGGCCTGTGTAGCAAAGGCACCTGTCAATTGTGTGGGGTGGAGCCTTAGGTAACTACCAGGACAGGGCCACCAGCTTTCATCAATTGTGGTTCTGTTTGTGGTAGGGGCTTGGAGAGGGACAATGTTGCTGCCTGGCTTCTGGCAATTTGCACAGGACTTGCCCCATTTCCAGTCACTTCACTCATTCTCTGAATGCAATTGGCACCCTTACAATGGCTGCTATGGGATTTTTGTACATTCGAAGACCATGTGGATCCTTTAAGGAGTAAAAGTTTGGCTATTCTTTTGCTGCCCCAACCCCAACTGGTTCTTACAGCCTGAGGCAATGGGGGGAATCCTGGGCTGTGCTGTCTGGCCTGGGGCTGGGATCACTTGCCCAGCGTGTCCCTCCCAATTTTTATCTACCACATGTGGATGTGGAACTGTCCATTCTACTGCCACCTTGCTTGTCTGAGCCACACCAGATCTCCACCTGTCTCTGCACCTGGATAAATGTGGCTTCTTTAAATCCTTGGTTGTCAGACTTCCATATAGGTTGATTTTCTGATCATTCTGGTTGTTACTTGTTCTTGAGATCTGGTTGTAAGTCTTTCTATGGTTGCATGGAGAGGTGAAGTGTGTCTACCTACACCTCCATCTTCACTAGATGTTCAGAAATATATAATAATTTGTAATACATACGTGCCATATAGACATGGACAGGACTGCAGCCCAGACCCTTCTGCTGAGCTCCTGATGCTTGTGTTTGACTACCGAGTGTACATTAGCTGGATATCTTAAAGGCACTGAATTCTCCATACCAAAACTGAAAAGTATTAGTTCTCCTACAAAATCTGGTCCTTTTCTATTAATTTTCTATTTGGTTGTGACATGTTGGCTAACAACCTTAGGGTCGTCATTTTTCCTGTGCCCTCACTACCTTGTTCAAATACTGTGTTCTGTTGCTTCTACATCTTCAGTATTTCTCCTTTCAATCCCCTTCTTTTTCATGTTACCACCGCTATCACCGCCTTCACTATTGCAATGCTTTCTTAATGCTTCCCTGCCTACAATTGCTGCGCCTGCTTCAAAACATCCTCACATGTGCAAGAATGTGTTTCTAAAACAAATCTAATTCGGTTATAGTACTCTTCAGCTCCAAATAATCAATGGTTCCACTTTGCCTATGACACAAAGCCCTTACCACTAGCCTGCTTACCTTTCCTGTCTCAATGTCTATTGCGATCCACCTTGAACCCCAAAGCAGTGCCAAACAACCACAGGTCAGTCTGCAGTCTTTGGAATGCCATGCATCTGTAACTTTGTACCTGCTTTATCTTCCCCATAGAAGGCCTGCTTCCTAGTGAAGGCCTCTCACCCTTCCAAATTAATACTATACGATGTAGCCAAATTTATTGCATGCCAAATGAGAGTCAGGAAATGTTTAATCTGCACCACAGCCCTATGAGTTAGTTACTATTACTGTGCTCATGTCACAGTAGAGTAAATCAAGACAAAGGACAGGTGACTTATCTAAGGTCAAACTTGGCATTTATAAGAACTGGGTTTGAACCTGTAACGTCTAGCTCCAGAGCTTCCATTCATACCAATTACACTATGATTTGGGCTTCATAATCTCTGTGCTGCTTTTCTAACAATCCCATGCCCTCTTTACTGTATACTAAAGTGCTGCTGAGCCTTTCTTTTCTGTCAAGAAGCATTTACCGTATTAAATTTACAATTGTTTGCTGGCTTTTCTACTTAAGTACACTTCTGAAAAATTGGGGAAAGCTCATTGCCTGCATAAAAAGTAGATGATAAATATTATTGAACAAGCAATAAAAGAATAAAGAGAAAATATAAATAGTTCTTTTATATGGATCTTTGCTTTTTAGTACAAGTTTATAGGGAAACTTTTAAAGTTAAGTATATTTCTTGATTTATAAAGCTGTTACTATATTATAAACATTATATATGTGTGCACGTGTATGAATATATCTGTCCACATATAATTTTTTTAAACAAACGACTTTTTGGTTGTATGTGTCAACCTGTTTCTAAGCTAGTTTAGATGACTTTTGTGGCATATTTGATTGTGAAAAGAACAATTAGCAGGACAACAATAAAAATATCATCAAAATATTTAAAATGCTGCCTCAGAGGTAGAGTTTCAATAGTAAAATGCTTCTCTAGTTAAAAATTTGCAATGATAAATGGTGCTAGAGTTCTGTTACTTAAGAAAAGTTCATCTCTGAGTATTAGATTTTAGCAGGCAGAGCAAATTTAATAATTTATAAAATTTAGGACACATTACTGTGTGGCAACATTATTTTTTAAAAGTAAAGCTACCCTATGTTAGCACCTACAAAATCAAAAGTTATCAAAAATTTGATAAGGATCTGTTTAGAGATCAGGATAAATAGCAATGTGCTATTAGTAGTCACAAAATAGATTACAATATAAAAGATGTAAAATTCATAAAGTCAGACCAAGCATCCAATAGTTTAATAATAATTGAAACAAGAAATTGTTTTATTGTCCTTGTTGATATATGAGGTTGTCCATGGTTCAATGGATATTCCAACTTTTACCACTATGATGGCAGTATTATTTCGCTGACACAGAGATTATTTTCCCAGCCCTGTTCAAGAACTTGCTAAGGGATCTTGATAAGTCATGTAATATTTTTTATAATTCAGTTCACCAATCTATTAATTAAACTATGAGGTCTGTTCTGAAAGTATCAGCTGTGTAAACTATTTTCATTATATCGATATTGGCTTGATACTTTCAGAACAGACCTATATATGATAAGAATACCAATCAGGGTTACATTATAAAAATAAATGTCCAAATTCCTCCATTTTGTTAAAATGCGGTGATAAGGAATTTTACTATATTGAGGCTATCATTTGGGACTAGAGTTCTTTTGTTATACAGAGATTTATTATAGTTATATTCCAATTCAATTATATTTTACATAACTGTATTAATTAGTTATCATGATGCCATGCAAAGTCAATAAGAGATATGGGACATCTGTCAACATCAGAAAGATAATTGGCTTTTACTGCATATATATATGCTATATCATAAAATACATATATTATATATAATACATATATAAATATATTAGTTGTAAATATAAATATGTATAACATAAATGCTATATTTAAACTTCTAGATTATAAAATATATCATATATTTATGAGTATATTATATAAGGTTTATATTTTAAATATAATATATACATTATATAATACATTATATAATGCAAGTATTATATCGCATATAACTATAATATAAAATTACAGTATATAAACACTATAAATATAATTACACTGTATTCTACTATGTATGAATAGTATGAGTATATTTTATTAAATATATTATGTCTTTCTTTTTCAGAAAGGAAGAAAAAGCCACTGCTAACGTATGTGTGATATTTAGAAACAACAGGTTATTACCAAATATCCTATATGGGACGAGGTACAGATTGGAATGCTGCTACTGGAAAGTAGGTAGTATCAAATGAGAAGATAAAAGTGGAGAAAAGCAGCTCTACCTACCCAAAGAGTAAAAAATTACTTGCCTCTCGGAGAACTCCCCCAGAATCTCCCTGTGTCCCTGGGTAAATCTGTTGATGGCTGAAGAGGGTGATATGGGTTGATTAGGAAACTGATGAATTCCGGGCTCAGGGCTCCCTGGTTTAAAGCTTGGCTTTACCTCTTAGGTACCCTGGACTGCTGACAAATTACTTAATCTTCTTACTTCTTATTTCCTGTCTTTTGGGTGGTTGTGAGGATTAGATGAGATGTTCTATGTGAAGTACCTTGTGTGGCTGCTCAATGACCTGGGGCCCTTATGCTCTGAGTTTTTGGGACAAGTCTCCAGCTGAGAGAGAGCAAAACAGAACTAGAGCTACCACACTAAGTTAGCAGATGTTTTTACATGTCAGAATGAAGAGGAGAATGCAGTCCTGTAGTCCTAACAATGTTTTGTTTCTAAACAATAGATTTACAGCCAAAGACTTTTTTAAATGTTTACTGCTAACCACACAGGCTTTGCTTGTATAATCCTGGGAACATTGCAGCAAAACCAGGCTGAGCTGAGTAAGAATAATGACTCTTACAGGGAACTTATGGTTACAGACAATTTAACCCCAAACATCCAATTATCTGAGACAAAACTGGGTTACATTTTAAGGAGGTCTGTGGCTGAAATTCCAAAGAATAATTGTTTCCCAGTGCTTGTTTACCTGAGTATTTTTCGAAGTGCTATTTTATAATTTACCATTAACTCACTTTTATCCCTCAGCTTGGTTTCCACAATACCATCTGGTTCTATTTTGCAACAGCTGCCCATTAAGACCAGAGACAGTAATCTGGTCGGGGGGGTGTGGGGTGCTGCGTCACAGATTATGATACTGGAATATATTCAATAAAAACCTTTCTTTTCTTTTTGCTGATATGGAATTTTACTCCTGTCTACTTGCTGCTTTTGTAAGGTTTTGGTGAACTAAGCATTTGTTAGTTTCTTTATTGTATTTCTACATTCTCAGCTCAGCAAAAAAGAGAAAACCCTTTTCAGGAAAAGGCACCAAGAATAAACTGCAGATAACCTTGTCCTTGGCATCAGCTCCCAAGAGAAGCCCTATCACCAGTGAAAGTTACAAGACTTAAAAAGGGCGGAAATAAGCTTAGTCTAGTCCTCTGCAAATGGGTTTACAATTTCAGGGCATCTCATTGTCAAACTTTATCAGAGGGAGAAATTACAGTGAGAGAACAGACAACGGTGCTTTCAAGTCATACTCCATTATTGCTAAACTCAGAGCTATTTGAACAGCGACTTACAAAATTATCCGAGCTATAATTCAATTATCTTATTGCACTTGTACTTTCTATTTTTTCTTTTGATTTAATCTTTATTGTATTTTTTCCATTAACATTTAGTCCCCTAACATACCCCTCCCCCCAGCAATCACCACACTGTGGTTTGGCAGTTTATCTCAGGCTGCTAAGAAGTGCACAGAGACGTATACACATTGATACTTAATCTCAATGAACATTTTAAAATTTATTCTTTTATTGTTTTGCTAAAGAATTTTAGAATGCCTCCTAAGGTCCAAGCTTAACACCGGAACTGTGAGACTTATAAAATAACTAAAAGCCAAAGGGAATTTAACATGGTCTTATATTTTTCTCCATTTCTTGTGACCATATTTTCCATCATTGGGGCCCTAGTCCCATTAGCTTTCTGTCTCTTTGCTTCTTTTTGATTCCCTCTTACAAGTAAACCCTTGTTGAGCTCCCTCAACTTCATCCCACCAGGGCACACGTTTTCCTTTAGCATGTTTGAGAGACACTTTCCAGATATTTAGGTAACAGGTAAAAAAATCCAGAGACCAGACACACATGACCCAAATGTTGAATCTGATCGATCAACATCCTACATCTCTGAGAATGAAAGGGATCCAATTGACTATTCCAAGTAATAGCTGAACCATATGAAGGATAACTGCATTTTAAAAGTGAAGTACATCTAGAGATAATGTAATGTAAACCATGCTGAATATATTATATGTAATATAATTATGAAGTAAATGTAATTTTTTCACTTATCCTTTAATTTGCTCATACAGCCAATATTAAGGAAGCGACGATTATGTGCTAGGCCTCTGCAAGGTCTGAGACCTTAAATGGAATTTAGCTTTTTGTTCTAGATTTAAATTATAAAATGTACATTAGGGTTTGCGGGTTAGATTTCATGAATCAGAAATCACTGTACTGAGTAGTTCTGTCATTAATAATTACCTGTCACCCTGCCCCCACTTCAGAGATAAAGTGGTGTGGGTCATGGAGCCCTGTGGCAAGCCAGGAGTTCAATAGGACTTTCTAACGCAAATAGTCTTTCTCTTTGACATGTATGGTATTTTACAGGAACTGTCTACTTTATCCCCATTGCATTCTTAAAAGATAGAGAAAGTGGTAATACTTCAGACTATTCTTTTTTAGTGGGTAAAACTGAGCTCAGATCTAGTACAGGACTTTCCTAAAGCATCTCACCAGGCAAAGATATAATGAAGCAATTAGATCTTGGCCACCTACTTTCTAGCCTCCAGCTTTTCCCATTTGGAGGTATCCCTACCTTGCGGACCGGGACTCATTTTGTCCTTGTTAAACATTCATTTTGGTGTTTTTGCCTTTCTTTCATAGCAAAGGTCTGTGAGTCTGACCTAATGTCACCTGACACATTGTCTATATGACACATACCCTGGTTAAAAGAAGACAGACAGTGGCCCTCATCCTCAGCAGGGGACTGTGGGGCAACAGGGTGCCAGGAGTATTAGTCATGTGCCCAGGATTTACAGCTTTAGGTGACATGAACTTTTTGTCACTGATGCCTCCTTGTCCCCAGTACTGCCATCTTCTCCAGGGTAATGCTTTGTCTTTCTAGGACATGTCATCCTGAAGGGGCCAAACTTCACACTGTCCTTGGCAATTCACTGTTCCAAGTTCCTACAAATGCCATATCTAACTGGGCCAAGTTCAGTTTTTGACCTTGACATTTTGCCAGTGTTATACAATATATTACTTTAGAAGCAAATGAAACAACTGTGGTGCTGCACAGTAAATAAATGCACTGTAACTGTTCAGTCTAATCCTGTATTTACAGGTTTGGTGTCTAATGTGATGATGTCATGATCAGACTGAGTAGCACTCTGTCATGTGCCAGTACAGTAAGAGGATGCGGGGGCTTTGCTGGTTTGAAAACACATCCACAAGCCTGAAATGCTTCGAGTGATGCAGGTGAGCAAGGTCATGGTCAAGGCAGATGCTGGTGGCAAAGGAAGGGCAGAAACTCAACTCGCAAAAGTGAATAGAATAAGGGGTACTTGTAAGCATCAATTCTGCACTGTGGAGCATGCCCACTTTAGCTGAATCCACAGGAGAGATGGCTTTTAAAATGTATGGGATTAGAGACAGCAATGACAATCAGATGAAGGCTATGCACTCCCTGGAGAAAAATGCTCAGATTTGCAGATAATTCCAGGGTTTTGCAGCTCCCCAAGGCCCAGTATGGTCATTTCGCTGGTTATCAGTCATTCAGGATTAATTATTCATGTGGTGTTGGAGTGCAGGAGGAAAGGGGAAGACAGGTTTCCATTACAGGGAGCTGTCAGCTCCTGTGAAATGCCTGCTTCGCTTTTCCTGCCCTGATATCCCACCAGGTGGGCCCTTAGCAGCTGTGGTTCCATGAGAGCCTGAGACCCAATTCCACTACATATTTAGTAATTAATAACGAGCTAGCAGACATTTCCCCAAAATGTGTCCAAACTCATTACAATAAAAATATACCACATACACGAGGAGACATTTACCTAATAATCACATAATTATGTGAGCTGGTTGTTTACTGATTTCTGAAAAATTAAAGCTGGTGTTTCTGAACAACCACTGAGTATGTAATCTAAATAGCAAAACTGCCAAACTCTAGCGTTTTAATCAAGGTAAATTGAATGGAGATGTTGCAGGCTAAAACGGTCTCCTCCCTACATTAATTATTTACTCTGTGAAGATACTGTTTTCTGGGCTAAACTGACAGCATCGGAAGCAAATATCCACTGTTTGGCCCACAGGTTGCTTTCTTTGCTACAGGAAACATGGTTTTAAATGGATGAGATGGATGTGAAGTGGGCATCCTATTAGCCACATCTAAGTTTTTTTTATCTAGATTGCTAACTAAAAGATTCCATAAACTCTAGAATTCAATTCATTCTTACTCTTCCTTTTTTTTTCTCACCACAAATAACAAAAATTAAACAAAACAAGAGTAAAGTTATGCAGAATGATTGGTTAATTCATGTGTAGCTTTCAAACGCTTTGTGACACTATACAATCAAAAATTACAGTAACACTTAGGTTTTCAATAAAAACATATTGCTAAAAATTACTTAGAATTACTTAAAGATTTCCTAGTGGCCAATGGTGTGTTAAAGATGAAAAGAGGTCAAAGTCACGGTTGTGAGGTGCAGTGGTAGCACAATATGGGTAAGTAGTGACATTCTACTTCTGTTCTTTATACTTGAACCTTTTCTCTGACTGTGACCAGAGGGAAATGGTAATTGACTCTAAGTGCGCAGTGGCTCATGGATGAATGGTACCCCTGACAGTGCAAGATTTTTCTTCCTGTGCTGTATCAGTTCCATGAAAATCACACTAATCCCAAAAGTGTCTTCTTTGTAGCTCCAAAAAACATAGTAATTTAATGAGGCTAGAGGACATGGGCTAACTTAGTAAGCCTCATGCAGATGACAACCGTATGGAATGCTTAAGATGTCTTCAATGGTCATGTGAGAAAAAAGGAGGAAAAAAATAAACCAACTTGAAAGTAGGTAACAAGCACAAATGCAAATATATGCCATTAGATTTTAAAGTCTGTGCTATAAAGGAAAGAGTATATGAGTTCTTTTGCACAAAAACAACCTCCAAGGGAAAATTAATTTTTCTTTCAAAATAGCCTCCTGTGCTTTTTCCACCACTTCGTTTATTAAGGCTATTAAGGTAATACTCTCTGCTCCTGAGACTTCCTTTTAAGTTGTTGGTACAGCTAGGTATGGTAGGTGGTAAAGTGATTTTCAGATACAATTTGTTACAATAACTGTGGCTTATTGTGAAACCTTCAAAACACAAGGTCTAATTGCTTCCCTCAAGAAATGTACACATCCACAAAGTCACACTAAATGCAAGGACATTTAAGGTAAGCTCTGCTTTGAATCAGAGGGATGAAGGTTATCCACAGCATGTGGTAAACAGAAATAAAGAGTTTCAACAATAAGTCAGAATTCTTGCAGTAGAAATTTCCCAAGTTCTCTGAGACTTCACAGAATATGTGATTTGTTTGGTGAACTATTAATTTTCAGAACACTAATCACATCCTTATTCAAATGGAAGAATCAAAAGATTTTCCAGAAGCAAATATAAATTATCGTAGATTGTGCTCCTGATGCTCTGGGTACAGATAAACAGAGGATTGATTAACCACCTTATATGATTTAAAGCTCTTTGTTTGTTTTATATAGATATTATTTCTCACATACAGTGTGAATAAACTGAGGTGCTATATTTGATTTATGCTCACACTTAGCTTTTCCTTTTACCTCTAGATAGTGCCTAGATCATATTTCTACCCCAAATGCTCCAAAGTAAGTATGGTATTTCTTTCCTAAATCTTAGTCTCCTAAGGCACCACTATTCAATAAGTTACCCATAAAAAGTCATCAACAATTCCTGACCTTATGTAATATATCAAGTTCCAAATGCTGTTTTTCACTTGTACCTTCTAAATACCCCCACAATCTCAGCCATTTCTTCTGTACCCCCTCTTGTTGTGTTCGTTTGAACCTTCAACATTTCTCATCTGAAATTCTATGATAAGCTTCTTCCTTCTCAGGTCATAGGTCCCCCAAGACTCTTCTACACTGGTACCACTATGATCTCCCTAGGAGTTGTCTGAACATTCAGCCTTCACCTAAAATTCTCCAAGGCTCGTAACCATTTTAAGGATAATGTCAACACAGGCTACACAGGCTATGGGGCCTTCTTTCTTGATCTAGCCCTGGACTGTCTTTAGGCTCATCTTCCACCATTTTCACATGATAAACTACGGGTCAGGTCTCATTTGAGATGGTTGAATAGACAGACTTTATCTTAGTATACTAGAGAAGTACATTTGTTGAGTCATTGAAAAAAAATCATAATATGTTACATGTAATTAAAAAACTAAAACTTTATGTGACATATTCCTCTAAACCTAAACTGAAAAGCAACTTTAGTCAGGTGGAAAAAAATTAAATAAAGCAAAAATGTAACAGTCATGAAAAACAGATTTACATGTCTAAAATTCTTACCCAATGTCTGCCGGAAAGATATCTTCCACCCTCTTGCTGTTTGAAATGAATCTGTCTTGAACACCAGAAGCATATTATTATTGCTGCTCTTAAAATTTGGCGGAAGCTTGGAACCACAGAATTTTCCAAGAAGGGGATCACTGATGTTATAACCATCATATATTGCCAGGTAGTCTTGGGAGCAGGAGATGGAGGGAACCACATCAAACTCAATGAACCTGTGAAGTGAACCTTGTCAATATTGATGTTCTCCATTTGGATTTTCACTAAATAGTACCTTTACTTCCTGACCACCCTCCATAAAAGACAAAGGCTAAAATCAGAACATCCAAGCTTTTCTTGGTAGGAAATATTAGAGACAAAATACTATTTTACTAATTAATTCAAAAGTTTAGCCAAAAAAATTTAAGTGACTTCAATATGTCAAGAAGTGTGATAAGCATATAAAAATGAATTAGATATATACTTCTAGGAGTTTAGAGTCAAGGACATATTAAGTCTTTTTGAGATTAAGTTATGACAAGTTGAACTGATACACATTTTTTTCCATTTCACTCTTATTAAGAGTATTTAGCCCTGGATAGTATTGCTTGGTTGGTTGGGAATCACCTTGCAAAGCAAAGGGTCACTAGTTCAATTCCCAGTCAAGGCTCATGCCTGGATTGTGGGCCTAGTGGGAGTGCATGTGGGAGGCAACAGATCAATGTTTCTCTCCCTCTTTCTCCCTACCATTCCCTCTAAATAAGTAAATAACATTTTAAGTGTTGCATTTACTCTGTTCTCTTGTTATTTGTACCATTAAGAGGAATTGCCACCTATTCTTTACTTCTGGAAAGGTGCTAATAGAGTGGAGGAAATGCAGGTTTTAGAATCAGAGCCCCATCCTCATTCTCACGTTCATTGTTCCCCTGTTTTAAAGTTGGAGTTTATAGTCAAGGTAACTGCAACAATATACAAACAATGGACTATGGTGTCTGGCAGATAACATTTTGTTTTCTAAAAAAGACAAAACAAGTGATCATTATTATTGTTTTGAAGATCATTTAGAGGTGTTCTGATGCACAAAAGTAAACCTCTTAAGTAGTTAAATATTCTCCCTTTCCCAGATAGCACAGGGGAAGATTAGCCACATGGTTTAGGGAGGAAATCTGATACAGATTTAGGGACTGACTCTTCATTTAATAATGTACCCATTTGGGAAAGTTATTTCACCTTCTGGAGATTCAGTTTTCTCATTAATAAAATGAAATTAATAAAGTATACTTTATATGACTACTTTAAGAATAACAGAATTATGAAAAGTGTCCATGTTTTTTTCTGTGTATAATAAGTGCCCAAGAAATGTAACCTGCTTTCTCTTTGACTTTAAGATAGCCTTATAGCTTTACATCTATTATATAAAGATCCTATGAAACTGCTGGGAAATTGTAACAGTCATTCTTAACAAGTGGAGCGCCTGTTTCCCACCCCCTAACCATGCACTTCTAGCAGGTGAGAAGGCCAGGATGCCCACTTCTCAGCTTAACATTCTTTTCTTCGCCTGATGAGAATCAATGCTCTCCATTATTAAGGAATCCCTTGCTGAAAATAGAGCTAAAGTGGCTTTCTTAAAAAGGTAAATTTGTCTTACGTACTTGAGCTGAATCACTGTGTTGTTTCTAACAGTGATGTAATACAAACAGTACATATTATTGGGGTAGTCTGAATTTGAATAGGCAGGGCTGAAGATGAGTCCGGTGGAGAAATTGAACATACCACCGCAGGCTGCAACAGAAGACAGGGGAACACACAGGGGAAAATTAATACTCAGACCATGGAAAAACAATTTTGACATCACCTATACTATTGTGTCTTTCCCCCTAAGAGATATAATAATTATTTTTCTTAAAGCACCTTAAAGCTCCCTTCATTGTATTTATAATTAATTCTGATGTTTCCACTGGGGTGGAAGGAGGAGACAGTAAGGGAGTAGAAAGAAGCAGAGAAGAATATTTTAAGGCACATCTTGGAATAGAACAAGTCTGAGTCAAAAAGTGGCCAAGATTTTTTTTTAAATTCATGTGTTGTTGTGGTGTAACTGTCCTTCCTCTCTATTTAACTCACAGGTTCGGAGGGAGTGCGGTGATGCAGTGATAACTGAAAATTTAGAAAAGGCCCCAGAGTCATAGGCACATTGTGGGCATACAAACGTGGGAAGGTCTGCTATGTAGAAATTCTCAATAACATAGATTCAAGTTTTCTTTGTCAAAGATATACTGTTAAAAGGTAGAGTATTGGAAATCATTTTTTGGGATATTTGAGCTTAGTTCTTTCTGTGGGCTCAAATGCGTAGTCCTTGGGCCCTCTGTATTTCTATTTAGCTGCGAGACCAGAAAGGACTACGTGGCCAAACTTATCTCACAGCCACCCGCAAAGTGTGAGGAGGCAACGCCCACTCCCCACCCCACTCCAGCCCTCAACAGCCCAGAGCCTTTACTTACTCCCATCAGTCCACAAAACAACAGCCTTACAATATCATAAACCTATTATAAAAATATATCATTATTATTTTTGGGGCCACATATAAGGAGGGTCAGGTTGAACAGTCTAATGATAGAAAGTATCCTATCATTTCTGTGAGAATGGTTTATATTTATTTAATTTTGTCATTTTTATTTTTTAAAAGATTTAACTTATTATTTTTAGAGAGAGAGGAAGGGAAAGAGGCAGAGAGGGAGAGAGACATCAATGTATGGTTGCCTTTTTCACCTGCCTCCAGCTACGGACCTGGCTGGAGACCTGGCTTGCATCCTGGTTATGTGCCCTGGCTGGGGATCGAACCAGCGACCGTTGGGTTCGCAGGCTGGCACCTTATTCACTATGCCACCAGCCAGGGCTTGTTTTGTGATTCTAAATTAGAATGGAGTTAATATATTTTGACATTATTTCTACAGTTTATAAACTATCGATGGACATGCTCTACTTACATCTCTTAGGATGAGAAACAAAGTGTGGGTTCCATTTAAGGCACGGTGGCAAGCACAAGGCCCATGGGCCGAATCTAGCCCTCCACCTTGTTTTATCTGGCCCTGCACCTTCAGCCCAGCACCTTGTTTCCACTTGGCTCGCTAACTGTTAAAGGAGTAGTTACATTTATACACTCCTAAAATTACATTTAGCCCTTTGAAGGCAATTGCAAGGCTGATGTGGCCCTTGGTGAAAATGAGTTTGACACCCCTGATTTAAGGCTAGTCACTTATTGCTGTATTTCACCTCAGCTGAGCCCACTTTGCAGGGAAAGCTAGTTTCTATATGCCCAGGAGTATCATGGGCTCAGACCCTGTGGACATCTGTAGCAAATTAAATGTCAGATTTGTGTAGCCATTACTCAGCTTCATCTTGTACACAATTACGTGGCCTCAGAAAGCTTATTGAAACCTAAATAACTGCCAAATTTGTACCTTGTCAGTATCTGAAATCTCGTCACCAACACTCTTTCATTAAATGAGACTCTCCTAGTGGATATGTGGAACATTGCAGACTATTTTCGAAAAACAAGGGACTAAAGAATATTAAAAGAATATAAAGCAGTGATGTAACTCTCCAGAAAATAGTTGTACGAAAAGAATAAAACAATTCAATCCTTTTCTTTATTTAACAAGACAACTGGGGGACATTCACCATTTGGTTCTATTCAGGTTGTGCCAACAGACTTACGTAGCCACAGAGAGTCAGGACTCCCATAGATGCTGCTAATGTGAATGAATTGTGAAGGGCTTTTTTCATGAGTCACTAACCTTTTCAGTGTCCTCTGTGGATGGGAACAGTAATTTATTTGAGAGATAATTAACTTTCTACTTTTAGAAATGGGTTTGGTCAAGTAAAGACAAAGTAAAGCAAAGTTTTTACAAGATTTCGGTGCCCCTTTCACTGAAGTTGAGATGAATGAAGTGGAAAAAACAGTGTCAGCAAACTAACTAACCAAAGTTATTGTAGGAGAGGAAAGGACTATTCAAAATAGAGAAATGTACTTCTATGATTTTTAAATAAACATAGATTAGATTTAAAGAATGAAACAACCCTGATTGCTACAAAGGCCTTTGCACAGTCTGTGACTTGTCTCTCACTTTGAGACAAGCTACAAATAGAGAAGCTACAAATGATAACATAGTTAAATACATCAATTTTTCCTTTTCATTTAAGGCTCATACTTTTTATATATTGTTGAAAAATTCTACCAGAAAATCATACAGTTATTCTCTTGGATTTTCTTTTAAATTTACACAGTATTGCTTTTCACATTAGCAAAGTGATTGAGAAAGTGAAATAGGCATCTGGATAGTCCAGACCAAAAAGTCACCTCAATTCAATGTACAACCAGCTAAAGATGGCAGAAATATTCATTTTAACTTAAATTATCAAACTAAATCTCAAACTTCCATTTGATTTTCAAAAAGTAGTTCTAGCCAAGTTCATGAGAAAGAGTCTTCCCATTTTTTAAAAAAGAAAAATCTCTAAATATTCAGTATTTCTGGACTGTGAGCCTAACTGATCATTTTTTACCCTTAAAGTCTTTGAATCTTCAAGTTGGTGATTTATGAATCACAGTTAAACTCCTCATAGAAATAACTCAAGAACGAAAGGAAATTTCACACATCAGTATAGCTACTCACGGGTTATCTGATAGGAAAACTTGAATCCGAAGTCAGTGGTGTGTGAATCAGAGTAGAAGTTCAGCAGCACTGGACCAGTGAGTACAATAGGAGACAGCAGCTCATCACCACACACGGTAGCAAAAGGTGGGGAGGCCACACTGTGACCCCTGATGACACGCACACCATCATGGTCACAGCTTCCCGTTATGGCTGAGCGAGCTATGCAAAGCAAGAAACAACCAGCACTTTAATCAGAAGCAATATAAACAATCAGTGGTATAAACATTCAAACACAAACATAATAAAGATTCATGCAATTTACATAGAAAAGAAAATGAGAATCAAGAGCTATTTTGTCAAGTCATACTTTAACTTGGTTTCCTGATGAAGTGAGGTTAACCCTGGTCACAAAACAAGTACAGGTATGAGAGGGCGGGTAGAACTTTGCAATAGATGAATTAACTTTGAAATAACCCAGAATTAAAGATAATCTGTTCACTCTCAAAACCTGACTCAATAAATTGTGAAAGTTATGATATTTGACAAGTTGCTTAATGGATTAAAACATTTTTATATCCTTTCCAGTAGTCATTTTTTTAAAGTAGGGTGTCCTTTTAATTTATTTCCATAAGGAATCAAACATTACATAATATGAGATCTTATAAAGTTACCTAAAGTCTAAGAACATATCACAGGTTATTATAAACAAGGTAATGTACCAGAAACTGATATATAACGATGCCATTTAGGCATCAAGTAATTCACCCATATACAGTCTTTTCTCAAGCTCTACATGACCTATCACTGTATTAAATCAAAAATATCAGCCTGAGTTTTCGATGGGAAGACATTTGGTGATGAAGACCACAGACATCAGAAAATAATGATATTAAACACTTTTTTATAGTAATTGGGGGAACCAATTAAGTACATAAACTAAAACATATAACACAACTCTTAAGTAGAATAGGTATAGTTAAATGCAACCTGGGAACATATATCTGTAAAAAGTTCTTCAAAGGGCACGGTGAATACCAAAGGTGAGTTTTTGATCAAGAGGTAGCAGCCAATCAAACATGAGAATTTATCAGGAATAGAAGTCTCTGGAAATTGAATAATACTTTCTCCTTGAACTAGAGCCCATTTCATGGGGTATGTATGGAGCTATATTTATATTTATTCTTAATTCTATCTTTAGTATACAATTTGATGTGTATTTACTACTGGAATCTCTAATGTTTAAGGTGACTCTCCATAATTTGTTTTTACGTCTATTTTCCATCCTTCTAAAAACATTTTTTTTTAAAGATTTTATTTATTATTTCCAGAGAGAAAGAGAAAGGGAGAGAGGCAGAGAGGGAGAGAAACATTAATGTATGGTTGCCTTTCACCTGCCTCCAGCCAAGGAACTGGCTGGATACCTGGCTTGCAACCCAGTTATGTGCCCTGGCTGGGGATTCGAACCAGCAACCTTTGGGTTTGCAGGTCGGCACCTTCTCCATTTGCTACCAGCCAGGGATTCCTTCTAAAAGCCTTTAACACACATTTATTATTTAAAATGAGTAGGACTCTGTTCAACATACTAAAATGTAATTTTTATCATATTGGGATGTATTACAAAGCAATGTTCAGTTCTGAATTCCATGATGATTCCAAGAACTTGGAAAGAATTGAAAGGAAACCAGGGATGAGTAATTCAGCAAATTATGTAAATTTGTGGAATTTAAATTCAGATTGCAATGTTTTCCTGAGAGTCATAGAGAGGCAGAGATGCCTAAGAGGAGTAGAGATAGAAAAAATTCTTTTGGTTGAAGCATTTTAATATTGTAGATAAGATGAAGTTGTTTTTTTTCCAGTAAAGTTGCAAAGTGCTCTAAGGAGAGGCAGGTGAGTTGGGGGGCAGCTGTGGATGAGGTCTATTGTCTGCCTAATTACCTTTGCTCCAAGTAGCTGGTAACCTCCATGGAGGGCCTGATTCAGTGGGAGGGAGAAGCATGTACTGATACCAAACTAAGCTCCACAAAGTGTGCAGGCCCAAGTTTTAAAACACAGGCAAGTGAAAGTGAAAAATCTCACATAACTAAAGTGTTTCTTCCAATGCTAGACCAATTTGAATAAATTACCAATAGAAACTATTTCAGAAGAACCACTGCTCAGTGCTTTCTAAGGTAATGAATTGTGAAATGTGCCTATATACTGATTTCTTTAGAAACGATTGAGAAAGCAAAGAGAAGAAATGGTAAGCAGTTGAGTAATGCCACTTTCAAAACTTAGATTAAATGGTGGGGGATGGGATGTGAAGTAAGAAAACTGACAAAACTCTGTTTTTGTGTTTCTTAGTAGAGAAAAGGGAATGCAAAAAAAAAGTCTAAAATGAAATTTTCTTTTCTTTTTTCTTTTAACTTTATATTGGGTGTAGCTTGTAAACCAGGTCTTTTACGTTAAAAAAGAGAATTCAAGCAAATACCATATAGGACTTCCTATCTGGCTGTGCCGGAAATCGAGCTCTATTCTTCTGCGGGATTCTTCTTCTAGGCCATCCCTAGAGGACAGGGAGAAAGAGCATTTCCCTTTCAGCTCTCTCCACTTTCTGTGCTACGTGCTACTCTTCTATCCGGCTCTTACCGAAAGATTCTTTGGATCTGAGACAACTACGTTTAGAATTTCCCTAGATGTAGGAATATTTTTGTTAACAATTTCTAAACCCGTCATTGTCACCAAGGTGAATCAAGTGTCATTATCAAATTTTATTTATGTATTTATTTTTTAAAGATTTTATTCACTATTTCCAGAGAGAGCGAGGAAGGGATAGAGGCAGAGAGGGAAAGAAACACCAATGTATGGTTGCCTTTCACCTGCTTCCAGCCACGGACCTGGCTGGAGACCTGACTTGCAACCTGGCTATGTGTCCTGACTGGGGACTCAAACCAGCGACCTTTGGGTTCACAGGCTGGTGCCTTATCCACTGTGCTACCAGCCAAGGCTTATTATCAAATTTTAATGCTAGAAAAATCAAGGTATAGAGGGCACTTGCTTGTCTACATCTGCCAACTGCTTTTCCTTATGAAGTAAAAAAGAAAAATGGCCTATAATTTCCCCAGCAACCTGGAGGCATCTACTTAGCTACATGAATGATCAAAGCATAAAAATATACTTCTAGACTCCTCAATATTTTGGAAAATAAAATAAGTATTTATTTAATGACAGTAGGTTACATAATAAGTGCCAATATTGGAAGTTTCTTTCATCCTTTGCTATTAACTTTTGTCTGTTTCCGGTTTAATTTTTGACCAAAAGAAACATTCTTAATTTGTCAATTCCCACTTTACAACTTTTGAAGACACTGTTCAGAATATCAAGAGTCATTTTAGTGTTGAGTTTACATTCAGGAAAAAATGTTGTTTTATAAGTAAATGTTCAAATAAAAACTTCTCCCATGACTTTTAACAGATTTCACTGGAATTTTTATATTAACACATTGTTGACCAGTCACCAAAACACTTGTGTTTTCAAGCCCAAACATTCATTGTTGACCAATAAAGACGTAACTCATGCTTGCACTTGCATTAGCTTTTGTATAAAATTGCCAGCAAACGATGTGTTAAGTAGCAATTATATAGAAAAGATAAGTCTGTAGTACGGAGAATGATTAATATTGGAAACATAGGTCAACATAAAATACCGTAACATCATTTTAGAGCAATTTTAGTGGAAAGTATTTTACTTTCTATTTTAAAATTTTATTTATTTATTTTAGTGGAAAGTATTTTAAAAAGAAAAAAAAATGTAGTTACCGAACCTTTGTAACCTTCCTGTATGGAGAGCACCAGTAGGGAGTTGAATAATCGGTATACCAGCCTGACAAGAAAACCTTTCTAAACCAGTTGCCAATATTTTGTAATCACAATGTATGGACAAATGTGTCCGCAGTATTTTATAGCCTGGGATGGCCCGTCAAAAGAGCAGAGCTGGAACCCTCATCTCTACCTAGAGCCACAATGGCTCTGCTGCTATGTTAGGCTCAGAAATGCTTAGTCATTGGGACTTAGAACCACAGAAACAGTTCCTAGGAACTACGGCAGTTTGAAAGGCCAATTCTCCTTAAAAAAGAAAAAAAAGAAGGCTGTGATTTAGCCTGAGGGCAATTCTCAATTTTCTCACAACGTACTGCACACCAATTCTTTGGCCCATTTTAGAAGGAGTAAAAGGTTCTTTTTACTGTAGCTAATGAATCTCTTACTTCTTGATGTTATTTAATGAACATCAGCAATGATATGATTAGTGATAAGAATCTAATTATAAATTTGATTAATGTTGCCCTTTCTGGTAATCATTATAATTTAATTAATCTGTAGCCAGAAATTACCTACTTAGCAGTTTGAAAATACTGAGTACTTGTAACACTGGGAATGTCACAAGGCATTAGCATAGGGATATTATCTTATTTTTTAAAGTCAGTCTTTTCAACTGGGTCATGATTAGCAAATCCATTAATAGAAGTTGAAATCACTTAATCTGCAAAACCAAATATCTGCTTTCAGGCAACTTGTATAAGGACGCATCAGGAGATTTGACAATGAACACCTGGATAAATTATAGTTCCCAAAATATGCTTCCGCAAGCATTATCTGCCTGTTATAACTATTATTTTATATTTGTAAAAAATGAAAATGAGTATCAAAAAGATTAAGCAATTTGCACAGTCAGGTGACTGGCTAAGTAGTCAACCTGGCATTGAGGACCCACCTAAAATGCTGTGCTGTCCGCTGCCACACCCCATGTCAGGTATGCAGAGTATGCTAGGCTTTTATTCCACCTACCAATAGTTCCTAACGGAACTCAGGGAGCTCCTGTTCAGAGTAAGTATAGGGTCCCTTGAAATAATACATGTCCCATTGCTATCAGTAGGGCTTTTCCATGGCTATAGTACATAAAATGACTACTTTTTCACTCTAAATGATATTGGCATATGATGTCTTCTGTTTATACAATTTAATGAGAACAAATGCCCATACAAATGCACAATCCAAGTCACACATTTTCTCCTGTTACTAAAACATCTTTCCTCTGAATATATAAAAAATACTGAAAAGGTATAAAGCAGAAAATATGTATCACAATCTATGGCACAATAGTAACAACTTTTCAAGTATGGTTGAAGAGCCTTATAGATTTATTCGCATGTATGTTATTTTAAAGAGAAAACTGGATCAGTTTACATAAACTTTTATTTTCTTCTAATACTGTTTCTATATGACCATCATTTTATATTACTGGGATTTGGTGCTAGCAAATGCTGAAAAGATCATATTTAACTTCGTATTTCATTTTTACAGTGATATACATCTATGCATACTCAGCATTTTCTAGTAAACACATGTGCCCAGCACCATAACTTGTGAAAGTTAGAAGGAGATCATAGAAAAAAGATCAAATGAGAGAGAGACTTTGCATAATTTATCAGCAGTTGAAGACTGACAAGTCATTTTTATTTTTAATGAAAACCAAATTTCCCAGATACTGAATATACTATGGAACATTTTGCTGAATGTAATTTTTCACTGTTATGGTAGACTACCTAAAGAGAAAGAAGTTTTAATTGTGCAAAGGTAGCTTGATAAATTTACAGATTAATGCCCTGGCTGCTGTCGCTCAGTGGACTGAGCACCTGCCTGCGAACCCAAGTATTGCTGGTTTGATTCCCAGGCAGGGCACATACCCAGGTTGCAAGCTGGGTTTCTAGCCTGGTTCCCAGCTGGAAGAGGTAAAAGGTAACCATACATTGATGTTTCTCTCCCTTTCTTCCTCCCCTACTTCCCTTATCTCTAAAAACAATGAATAAAATCTTTAAAATAAAAAGTTTTTAAAAATTTACAGATTAATTATAATTTAGAAATGGAAATTTAGTAAACAATATTAGTAGGACTGAGTGGTTGAAAACATGCATCTTACTTAAAGGGATCTATCTTCTGCAATGTGAAAGCATCCACAAAACATCAATTTGTGTCTATTGTAGCCACAGCCCAGCCCAAACCAGAAGTTCCACTGTTCTCTACCCAACAGCCCATTTCCCTAGAGTTGTAATGAACCCAAAGAAGTAGTTGTGGTTAGAGATTTCACAAACCTATGGGATTGATGAAGATGATAAAAGAGGAGATGAAAGGGTGTCCCATAATAATACTTAAAAGTACAGTTCAGATATTTATTAATTTCACTTTGTTACTTTCTTTTACTAGTTACAGTGCATGCATGATTGTGGGTGTGTATATCCACATGTATGGCCATAGATTATACATGCAAATGAATACATTAAAAACCTTTATTAAAATGTAATACATTTCAGACTTATTTTCCTTAAGCTGTTTACTTGATGCTTGTGTTCTTAAAGCTCCTGTGTTAATTTTTTTCACTTCTGGGTGGAATATATAGCATGGTACATGTATTCTTAAAGCACTGGATGGAATTTTAATCAAGTGTATACTAAACATATTCTGTAACATTTTAAGTATTTCCTTCAATTGGTGATTTTAGATTATCTCTGCATTACTTATTTTTCATTCAGTTATTAAGAATAAATTATAATTTACATAAGAATAAACTTACCTTCCAAATGGAAAGATACAAAAGTCAAGAGGATCACTGACTGCTGATCAGCCTCTATGAAATAGGTGCAATTCATATTGTTGTCATATTGCTTTGGGTAATTTGGAGAAATAATGTAACCTGAAGATTTAGTGAAATTACTTCCACATCCTACGTAGGAAGAAAAAGGCATTATCAGAACATTTGTTCTCACATACAGTATCTTTTTATCAGTGAGGAAAAGACTCAAATTTCCTAAATTCTATAGAGAGGTATTTCCTGAGGAACTCAAGTAGAAGAAACAATAACTAAGAGAATGCAGTTCTCATTTTAAAAAAGAAATGAAAATATTACATATTTTTTAGAAAATGCTACAGTGTTTTGAGATAAGTAGTATAAATTTTTACCTCAAAACTATTGCAAATCACTTAATTTTAAGATGGTAAAGAAAGAATAACTTAGCCAAGATTTAATATGATTTATGAAGTAAAGAAATAAAACTGATAAAAAGTGATTTGTACCAGATTGGTACATCTGATGGCTTTAAAACATCTTATTATGGTATTAGAAAACTATATTATTTAATTACCATTGTAATCATACCAGAAAAAGATACCTGCTTTAAAAGAAATGGTTGAACATACTAATCCCAACACTTAGAATCCCTGGTGTCAGAAATAGAACTACGTTTTTACCACTAAAATTACATTTGTTCCCATATCACCACTAACTAGTTAATAAAAATCTCTCGCTGATATCATGAAAATATCAGTATCATTTTAGATTGATGTTAAGCGTACACAGTTACACACACATATACAAGGAATCCAGTGAAGACCTAAGGATAGGTCTAAGTCTGTCTTTCTTTACCTCCTCCCTTTCTTTTATTGGTGTCTGAAGTACCCTTTTGCGGCATTATTTTTCTAATTCCTTTTATCAAACTTTTTCCTAAATGGTGGTTTGCAATTAGTAGCTACTTGGTTCAATTCCGCCACCAGGCACACACCATTGGAGGCTTAAGCACTGCTATATTGGATTCATGCTACCTCATTTGTGAGTAGCAATATAAAGAGAAGGGAGGGAAATTCAGAAGAAAGTGGCTCCCAAGGTTGACTGACCACAAGAATCACCTGGGTGAGAGCTAAAACATGCCCATTTACACCCATGGAAATTCTGAACTCAGGTGGGTCGGTTGAGGGCTGAGACTCAGTATGTTTTTAAAGCCCCAGGTAATATCAGGGCAGGTTGTCAATGTGCCACACGCCAGCCACCTGTTTGTCTGCTAATTATCAGCCTCCTGGGCACCTGCCATATTCCTGGCCACTTGGGATCTTAGGGTTAATTTTAGATGTCTTAGCGGTATCCAGGCCTTTTACATCATTTCTCAGTTGACCTACTGTTGAATTCAGTTCCATTGTCACTGATTTTTGAAGGATGGGAGGATTTTCAGGATTAGGTGACCAAGCCACACTCTTCCATGGGGACCCCCAGTTCCAGCCACCCCTGGTGCAGTCCCCCACTCTCCCCAAGCCAACCTGTGGCAGCCAAACCCTTTCAAGGATCTCTCATTCAGTTTTTAGTGCCACTTACGGCTGATGAAGGAAGCGGAGAAGCCCTGGGCCGGGGCCTCCTGCGACTGGAACACGGCTGTGAACGCGTTTCTCGGTGTGACGATGGTGCTGGGAGCCACGTTCCCACAGCTTGTGGATAACAGCACTTTGTCTGCCGCCTCAGTTCCTGCCCACACCTAGCGCAGCCACAAATATAACACAATGCTCAAGGTTTTTCCGTCAATATTTTAATGAGCATATGCTGAAAAGTTATACCAGAAAGGTGTATATCAGCCTAAACATAATAATAAATAAAATCCCATGCAGATCTGAAATACTTTGAGTGTAATAGTTTTAAGCTGCATTTGAACAGCATATCTCATTTTTGCCTTTTACAAGGGGATTGTGTTTACTGTGTTTATTTTGTACAGCTAGGCAGTCTTTTTTTTTTTTAATCTATCAGTGCTCAGTTTCCTCTTGCCTTCTAGTTGATCTGATCTAGGTAGCTGAGCTTGCTAAGTGCAGAGAGAGAGAGAGAGAGAGAGAGAGAAAGAGAGAAATGTGAAATGTGAAACATGTGGGACTTACCATTTGTCTTGAGTGAATAGAAAATTATGGGTTATGAGTAGAGACCATTACCAAGCAAGAAGCCTTGGAAATTAATGTTCGGTGAAATGTAAAGAAAGTAAACATAAATTTTAAGTATGCAAGGTCTGTCTGGAAAAAGTCCAGCTATTGTTAATATAATGAGAATAATTTGTGTGATACTGATGCAACCTGGCAGCCAAAGAAAGTAGACTAGAATGACCATGTATGAACAATGGCAACTTCATGTACTAGTCAGTGGGGATAGTAGACACTGTCTAGTGAACATATGTACTGTGTGGCCGTTACATGCAAAATGACTGAGCAACCTGCATCAAATTTTGCATTAAGCTAAAATATGCCTCTGTGGAAACTAGTCAGGTGATTCAGAGGCCATAGCTATGGGCAACTGGTGGTCGGTAGCTTCATCACAACAACATGCCTGCTCATGCAAAGTTTTTTTGTGAAATATCAAATCACCCCGGTGACTCAGCCCCACTAACAGCCCAGATTTGGTGCCCTGAAACTTTTGGCTTTTTCCAAACCTAAAATCACCTTTGAAAAGGAAGAGATTTCAGACCACCAATGAGATTCAGGAAAATATGACAGGGCAGCTATGGAGACTGGGAGAACTGTGTGAGGTCCCAAGGTAACTAATTTGAAGGAGACCAAAGCATCATTGTCCTATGAACAGTGTTTTTTGTATCTTTTATATTCTTCAATAAATATCTCTATTTTTCATATTACATTGCTGGATACCTTCTGGACACACCTCATATATGCAGCTAGCACACACTGAAACAAATTATAGCAGAATTTCTGCCAAGTTTGAACTTTAAGGCTCAAGTTGAAGAAAGGATGAGATTCAGTCACTATATGTCATTATTCACTAAAGACTGGGTTAGCAACTTCCACGTAGATTTGGTGTGTCACTTTGATCACTTTAAAAGAAGTAACTAATATACTCATTTGAAAAATAGTTTCTAGGGAAAATAAATGGTAAGCATCAAAATCCCAACTTTGAAAGGGGCTGTAATGGGACTGTTGAGAGTATATAATACGGGGCTCTACCTAATGTGGTGAACGGTGAGCCTGCCTAAGGAAACCCCATGGCATGAAAAGGCATGTCCAGTTCAAAGAACAGAGAGAAACTGAGTAAGGTGTGAGGAGAGGCTGGGGTCCATGCAGGCCTTGTGGCATTGTCAGAGATCAGAACCACTGTCCTAAAAATGGCAAGGAGCCTCTGGGAAGCTTAAGGCTTGAACACATATGATTTTTAGAAAATATTACAATGTGAAGAATAGAAAGAAAAGTAAGGATGTGGGGAAATCTGCCAGGAGGGTTTTCAGTAGTTCAGGCAAAACATCATGGTATCTAAAATGCTGAGACACTCAAACAAAATATTGATTTTAAGTAATAAGTGCACATTATTATACACATTATTAGGGAAAATACTATTAAACATGTTTAACTAGCAAAGGTCCTCCTAGTTAAGAAAGTCTCAACTGGGAGCAATTTTGCCATTCCCAGAACAAAAGTATTATTAGCAATGTCTGGAGGCATTTTTGTCATACTTGGTGTGTGGGTGGCATATAATGGTTAGGGGCTAGAGATGCATAGGACAAGAGTCCACCAGTTGATAATTACCTATTTTAAGAAAGCAAGAACCAGGTTTGGATCAGTCTTCCTGGGCAGTTTGACTTTTTTTTTACATCATATTATGCAAAAATTACTCATTTGAACATACCACTTTCAGGAATATTTCTCAGGAAAGCTATAGCACATCAGGCCATTAAAAACATTTCTGTTGGCATATCAGTCAATAGGACGAGGAGTGAAATGGCATGGATTCATAGCACCAATTTAATATTTCTCAGTTTTCTAAAGTGATATAATTTCAATTGATGTTCAAACAGTGGCATCCATTAAAGTCATTTTATGAAAGTCAAATTGTATTTCCTTTTATTATATTGTATTTTTATTTTTTGAAAGACTTTTAATCATTATTTTTTTAGAGAAAAGAGCAGGGTGGGAGAAAGAAAGGGAGAGAAATATCTATGTATGTTTGATTTTCACCTGCTTCCAGCTATGGGCCTGGCTGGAGACCTGGCTTGCAACCTGATTATGTACCCTGACTGGGAATCGAACCAGCTACCTTTGGGTTTGCAGACTGGCACCTATCCACTGAGCCACCATCCAGGTCTGTATTTCCTTTTATTAGATATGGAAGGAGCCTAGCACTGGAGCTCCTGAGAACAAAAGCATAGATAATCTGTCAAATACCTACAATAAAAAATGTGCCAGGATACAACTGAACACCAAAGAAACACACAGTCCAATTTAAAACAGGAGCTGACTACTTAAAGAGATACTTCTTCAAAGAGGACATACAGATGGCCAATAAATATATGAAAAGATGTTCAATGTCACTAATTATCAGAGAATGTAAATTAAAACCAAAATGACACATCACCTCAAACCTGTCAGAATGGCCACCATTGATAAATCAAGTGCTGGCAAGGATGTGGAGAAAAGGGAACCCGAATGCACTGTTGGTGGGAATGCAGACGGGTACAGCCAGTGTGGAACACAGCATGGGTTTCCTCAAAAATTAAAAATGGAACTGCCTTATGATTTAGAGATTCTGGTTCTGGGTCGAAATCTGAAGAAATCCAAAACACTGAATACTAAAGAATATGTATCCCTATGTTCATTGCAATGTTATTTGCATATAGCTATAATACAGAAGCAACCCAAGTACTTATCAATAGACAAATAGATAAAAAGGTGATACATATATATAAAGGAACATTACTTGGCCATAAAAAGTAATGAAATCTTACCATTTGTGACATCATGGATGGACCTAGAAGGTACTATGCTAAGTGAAGTAAGCCAGAGAAAGACAAATACTATACGATTTCACTTATATGTGAACCCAAAAGGACAAAATAAATGAACAAGCAAAAGTGAAACAGACTCATAGATAAAGAGCACAGACTGATAGTTGACAGAGTGGAAGGGTGTTGAGGGACTGGGTGAAAAAGGTGATGGGACTAAGTAAAAATTGACAGCTACAAAATAGTCACAGGGAAGTAAACTGCAGCATAGGGAATATAGTCAATGATATTGTAGTAACTGTGTAATAGTGCCAGGTGGGTACTAAAACTATCAGAGGAAACATTTCATAAAGTATATGATTGTCTCACCACTGTGCTTGTACACAATTAATAAAAAATAATAATGAATGTAAATTACAATTAAAAAATTTTAAAACGTAAGTCAGGAAAGAAATGCACACTAGCAATTTCCCTTATTAATTTTTAAATTTTTCCCTTAACTATCCAGGGAAATAGTATAGAGAAGTTTTCTATCTATATTTAGTAAAATTATAAACATGATTTACTAATATCTGCAAATACTATTTTTACAAATATGACTGAAAGGCAAAGTGATAAGACCTAGCTTTCAATAAAGAATCTTAAGTTCTTTAACAAAGAACCTCAAGAAATACTTATATCTTTCTGAAGGCATTAATTATGGATCTGACAGCTCTACCTTTTGGCCCAAGATACAAATGCTGCAATGATAATAATGATAAAGAGTTATTAAGTATTCATTGCTGCCTTGTCCGTCAAGAACTCATGTCATTGGCTATATGACTCAGGACTCATCAAACTACTGGATCTACAAAAATGTTACAAAATTGTTATCAGGTGCAAAACTTTTTGACTTACTTAAGGTTTTCTGTAACTCAGCCTGACTGCAAGTGATATTTTATCATTCAAGTTTTTTAAAAAATTAATATTTATTGAGAGAACTTCAGATTCCTATGTGGTTGTAAGATATAATGTAGAGTAACCCCTGTACACATATCCAGTTTCCCCCAACACTGATATCCCGCAAAAATATAGGGTAATGTAACAACATTGACATTAATACACTCCAGCAATCTTGGTTCATTTCCCAGTTTTCCTTGTAGTTAACACTTGTGTGTGTGTATATTTAGTTATATACAAGTTCTATATCAGTGTATTCAATAGCTCCAACACAATGAGGATACCTAGAGTTGGTCTTTTATAATCACAGGATTAACTTTTGCACCCCTGTCTCTCTAACCTCTGTCTTTCTGTCTTCCATTTATAAAATATTGCCATTTCCAAAACATTATATAAATGGAACCATACATTAAGTAACCTTTTGAGGCTGGCTTTTTTCACTTGCTGAAACTCCCTGGTGATTTGTCTAAATTGTTAGTTTGCTTTTATCGAGTTGTATTCCATGGTTTGTATGTACTAGAGTTCATTTAACTGCTTAACTGTTGAAGGACATTTGCTCTGATTCTAGTTTGGAGCTATTACAAATAGAGCAGCTATGAACTCTTATACACAGGTTTTTGTATAGACATTGCTGCATTACTCTGGGATAAATGCCCAAAGTGAAATTGCTGGATCTTAAGGTAAATGCATGTTTAATTGTTTAAGAAACAGAGAAACTCATTTTCAAAGTGGCAGTACAATTTTGCATACCCACTAGCAATAGGTAAGTGGTTATCTTTTTACATCCTTGCTGGTTCTTTGGTGTTTGTCACTGTTTTTAATTTTAGTCATTTTGAGAGGTGTGTAGCAATATTTGAGTGTGGTTCTCATTTACACTTTCCCTGGCAGCTAGTGGTGTTAAACATCTTTCCATATGCTTATTTACCACCTATATAACATCTTTGATGAGGTATCTGTTTATATCTTTTGCTCATCTCATAATTGAAATATTTTATCATTACTGTTGGGTTTCAGAGTTCTGTATATCTTCTAACTAGTAATCTGTTGTTAGATACATGGTTTGTAAATCTTTTCTCCCTGTCTTTTCATCGTCTTCACAGAGACATGCCCAAAACAATCAATTTTAATTTTTTAAAAAGGTTTTATTTATTATTTCCAGAGAGAAAGGAAGGGAGGGACGCAGAGAGGGAGAGAAACTTCAATATATAGTTGCCTTTCACCCGCCTCCAGCTGTGGACCTGGCTGGAGACCCAGCTTGCAACCTGGTTACGTGCCCTGGCTGGGAATCGAACCAGCAACCTTTGGGTTCGCAGGCTAATTTTAATTTTTGAAAAGATAAAATTCATTATTTTTTCTTTGTATAGATCATTCTTTGTATGTGTAGTCTAAGAACTTTCCATCCGTTGCTAGGTCCTGAAGATCTGCTATTTTTCTGCCTGAAAGTTTATAGGTATATATTTTATATTTCAGCCTATGCTCTGTTTTGAGCTCATTTCTGTGTGAGGTGTGAGGTGTAAGTTTGCTTAGAAGTGAGGTCGATTCTTCTTGCTGGTTTTGCCCCCAACTTTTGTGTCTGACAGAAACAGGAGCCCCAGGGCAATAGGGAAACACAGCTGTGGCCACAGTGCTGCCTTGGCTGTCAGAGGGACTCCCATCTCACCCAGAGGAAAATGGTTCTAAGCCATTTTTCATACCCATATCTACAATTAAAGAATGTTCAGGACTTATATCTATACGTTAGATGTTGACTCAGTCCACAAGAGAGAGTTCATTTGTTGCATGAAAAAAAGCAATTAGGAAAAGTATATATTAAATGCATTTTCTTATACACGTATTTATATAAGTATTGGATCTTTATTTAAATAGTAAGCACAGGTTAATTAGATATAAAATGTAATTTGAGAGATGATGTAATAATAATATTAACAATAAGAAATACTTTCACTCATTAGGTGATTTTATATTCCTAGCACTGAACACTATGTTATAATGTATTACATCTAATGTTTAAAACAATCCTACTAAAGTAGGGATTGTTCTCTTTATTTTATGGTTGAGTAGTTTTAAGTTCAAGTGTTTAATTAGCTCACATGAACATGCAGGTGGTAAATGTAAAAGATTTGAATAGACTCCAGGCTAATGTAAATTTAAGGCTGATGTCCTTCCCACTAAAAGACATTGCCTATTAGAAATGAAACAATATGTGACACAAAAGAGCACAGGTTGAAAGAATTTATAACACCATCATTGTGGTCATAAGTCAACGAGAAGTGTGGTCAGTGGTGCATGAGCAGCGTTTGTAAGCCAGTCTTACTGACTGCCATACTGTCATTATTTTATGTGGGTCTCTCTCATGGTCTTTTTAGCTTGTGGGCTCCTAAGCCAAGGTGAAGGCTACAATAGCCACCTCTTTAGCCTTCTGTAATTTTTATAGGATACTCTAAATGGTGCCTGTAATGGTGCCTTACATTCATTTTGTCCCAGAGGATCTATTAGGAAGAAAGAGAAAGAGAGAGAGAAAGAAACAGAGACAGGAATAGAGACAGAGAGACAGAAAATAATAAGAAAAAAATAATCTGGCTTTCTCTCTTTAGCTTCTGCAGAAAGGAAGAACCATTAATGCCCATGAGAATGTAATGAGACCAGAAAACAATCTCCTCAAGTTACTTTTCCTGTGGATTAGCAAATGAAAAGTCACATAAATCACCTAGCAGTATGTGTGTTGTGATTCAGGGTTTAACTCCTAATAGTTAAGATTTCTCACCCTTTTTAAATCAAGAAATCCAAGCAGCAAATTTTTCCTTTCCTTACTTTGAGTGGCAATGAGCCATTTCTACTCTAAATGTTTATGCTCACAAAACCAGTTCTGCTCCAATGAAATAAATACAGGCACTCACCTTCACAAAGCTGGTTTGACACTGTCCATCACCACTGGGAATGAGGAAGTTGTTGTCAAAGCTGACCTCCAAGTGATTGCTTTCATGAGTAATGACTGTCCAGGAACATCTGCTGTTCTCAGGAAAATTCTGAGGCCAGTGAGGGGATCTGAGTGTACCGTTATTTGAATGAAGTATTCCACCACAACCTTCAAAATTGTCATGGAAAAAGTCATTAATTTGGAGGAAAGTAACAACTTGGATAACCCAGGACTTCTAGAGAAGACACGTTTCTAAAGATGGGATTTTTAGCTCGCCTTCCTTAAGCGTGAGTCCCTGGCCTTCAGGGCAGATACGCTACAAGCTCAGTCAGTCAGTGTCGGGTACACTGAGTCCACAGAGGGTGATGGGGGTGATGGCTGTTACTCTTCTGTCACACCTCTAGGAACTCAACTGAGAGCCCTAATCCCTGTCACAAAGACCACGGACTTCTGTCCTGTCTTCAGACAATACCAACATGTTATACTGCCGTTGAGGCTATGTAACATTTGTGGCCCAGCAATTCCAAATTATGTACTTTACTACCACAGACACAGGAGAGTACGAGTCCTTACTTACCTGCAATTGTACTCTAACACACAGGGCTACAGAAAGTGATTTTGGGGAGGGGGAAATTCTTCCATTAATCAACCTGGTTCATTCATATTGAAACAATGATGAATGGAAATAAAGAACACGAATTGACATTAAAAATCTAGAATTATGTTATGCTTTTGAAATGTGTACTTAAGACATGACAAAAGAAAAAAGTATGAACTTTTGAAAGTATGAACAAAATGAAGTTGAATGAAAGACTATTCCCTAAATATTTTGCTGTTAAACCAGCAGTTCATATAAAACTCCCCTCTGACCTCAACAGCAATCAGAGTTTTGGTGAAGGAGAATTTGACTCATTCCATAAAGTTCCTCGTAATGACTCTGACTATTCTGGAAAGAATTGCCCTGTGTGTGACATTGCATGGCTCTAAAAAAGCCCTGACTCAAGTATCTCATGCAAGTTCTTATATTTTCTGGGAGCTTCCAGGAAGTTCATACTTTACATACACAAATGCTATGTCCTTTGAAATAAAATGTGAGATTATGTGTCACTTACTACAGGCAGAGCATTCATTCTTGAACCACAAACCTTGTGATTTTGCTGCTCAGCACTCTTCGGTGGCTCCCCACTACCTAAGGGACAATATGGAAGCCAAGGCTCCACATGATGGGGACTGCATGTCTTGCTGCCACTCACTCACTCCTCACCAGCCTTCCTCCAGGCTCCCAGTGCGTTAAGTGACTTGCAATTCCAACACATCTTTTCCATTACTTGTGATTCTGTGCTTGTGTCTTGCCTTTGGCTTATGGAGGCAGAATGGTGAAGTGTGAAGATCAAAGTTTCTGGGCTCCACTATTTTTATTCAAACCCTGACTCTATGGATTATTATCTACACGACCTAAGCAAATTATGAACCCACGTTTCCTAAGTTTCTGCCTGTGCAAAATGGAAAAAAACACATATTGGTTCTGTGTCCTCCTGACAGGGTTGCTACATGGGATGACACATTTAGATTTGAGTCTTGCAGAGAGTATACAAAATACATACTTGCTGAATTAGTTACTAATTTTTTTTTTTAATGACTCAGTGAAAAAAAGATGCTAAGTACAGAGAATGTTTCTTTTACCTAAAGTTTGTGTGCTCCATGTAGCATAAAATCCACCATTTTGCACTGAATGGTCTGAGTTAAAAATCACCACCAGCTGGTTTGAACCAGACTGGATTGGCCTGGGGTTGGAACTTCCACAGTATTGTCCTATTATGGGCGATCCGGGAGAACCACCATTCCTGACCGTGACAGAGTCCCAAGCACAGGTTGCATGGCTTTCAATGTCAAAGTCACTAAACATAAGCTGCAGGAGAGGAAAGAAATAATGAGACGCTCATTATTTTATGAGTTGTGAGTTTATCTATCCAGAATCAGATAAGGTCCCCACAAATCCTTTTGTTTTAATTTATATAATTTTGTATTTATGTCTTATTTAATTCTCCCTTGCCTTCCTCTCTTTTTTCTTTATTGGAGTTTCTCTTGGAAACTATGAAAAAGCATGTTTCTCACCCAACTAGAATCATTAGGAGGAACTCCTCAGTCCCCTGGGCTGGGATGGCAAGTCCTATCAAGGGTATAAATTCACCTCACTCCTGGATGCAGAATTATCTTCTACATACAGCTTCTCCGATGCTTGAGAAAAAGAACTTATGCTTTATTAATTGTAAACTTAAAGATGTCACTCTATAAGAGGGAATTTTAGGGAGAAAAACTCTGATTGCAAGATCAAAGCCTAATGTTTACTTATTAAAAGAACTCTGTCCCCACACAGGATATGACATTGTAGTTCTGTAGTCTCAGAAGTGATTTTTGTCAATCACCAGAACTTACAGTGATGGTGTGGCCTTGTGGAGCTTCCAACAACCAAGAACAGTGGGTCAAGCTGTCATAAGAGGCTGGATAATTGGGGCTTGTGATCACTCCACTGTCACCTATCTGTATTCCACCACAGTCTGAAATTAGATTTATAACCTTCAAAATAAGATAGGGAAACCCCCGCCCCTGCAGAACCAAGGTATGTAATACTTAGAGCTCTCATATTCTATGGTTTAAAACTACAATAAACGAATAAATAGAGGAAATTGGATAAAAGCAAAGTAAAACTGAGAGCAAGATTAGAAATAAATAGAATCCTATATACATAATCACATAGTGAAAACAGGCTCAAGTTTAGTATAAAGCAAAAAGAAGATAATCTGTACCATAATACAGAATAATTAGGTATGTGTATATAACTGAGAGTAAATGTACTAGAGACCAAATAAATAAACAATACATTCTTGAAAAAACTAGGCCAATGAAAATAAATATAAGCAGGAAAAATATGACTAGTTTTGCAAGTAAAGACTTTGTCATTTGATAATAAACACGTATGTCTACAGTCAGCTATCAAAGGATACTTGTATATTAGCATAGCAGTTGAAAAAACAGATACATATATAAAGCATAGTATGGTATATTTTATACAAATAATACTGCTTCCTAAAGTCTCACTCCTTTCCTTCAATCTAATAAATAAAAATAAACTGGCAAAATGATTGATTGAATAACCAAATCCCACTTTTTCTCCCAATCAACCATTTTATTATAGCATAAAAATGTTAGATAAAACTATAACCAAAACATATTTTGATTCATATCCAAACTCAATGGGAAAAAAGGAGATTTCCAAAATCAACAAACAATAAGTGTACTGAAATTCTGAGGGGTAATTTCAAACTGAAAGTGTATTAGTCTGAGAAGATTACAGAACCAAGATGTGGGTCCCAGGGATTGGGGTCTAAGGTTTTGATGACCAGACAGAAGGAGAACATATGAACTCAGACCCCCACAAAACCAAGACCTGGAGTTGAGAGTTTACGTAAAGCTGGGAATCTAACAGGACTGTCAGTCATCAATGAAAAGGAACTAGGAAAACTTCAAGAGCACAAAGAAGCAGCAAGAAGTAGTTAGTTTTGCCTGTCTTGGGTGAAATTCTCAGGTGCTAACTGAATGTCACAGATGCAAATCCAACAGAAAACATTAGCAAATAATATCCAATAATATGGTCAAAACATACATCATTACTAAATAGAGTTTATCCTGGAAATCAAAGAATGGTTTAACACAAAAAAATCTTTCAACATAATTTATCACATTAGATATTAAAGAAGGAAAATAGGAGCATTTCAACAGATGCAGAAAAGTTATTTGATAAAATCTCATATTCATTCTCAGTTAAAAAAATAAAGCAAAAACAAACTTTTTGTACACTATAAATTTAAGGGACTTTCTTTATTCTAATAAGAAGTATTTGTTGAAAACCTAAGAGCAACCCATATATTTAACAATGAAATGTCACAGGCATTGACATTAAGGTCAAGAAAAGATGCTATCATCTCTTCCATTCAAAAGTATGATGATGGCTTAGCTAGTGAAATAATACAAGAAAAAGAAATGAAGTATTGAGGCTGAAAGAAAGCACTAGCATTTACAGAGAATAAGATTATTTACACACAAAAAAAACAAAAATAATTATAGATAAAATACTAAACTAATGGAAGCATAGCAAGATTTCTCGGCTAAAATCAATTTTCAAATTCCTAGGCATCATCAACAACCAATCAGAAAATATAATTTAAAATGTCTTATTGACATTAGCAACAAGACTAAGAGCAACCTAGAAATAAATCTAACAAAATATATGATATATTTATGGAAAATATTAGAATATTTTCTATTATTTTATTGCCAGAGCTTGAGAGCTTAACCATAACTCTTACCTGTAAAGGAATATTTTGCGTGGAATCCAATATGCTCTACACGTTCATTGGTGACAAAGTGTATCCATACCTGAGGATAAGGTATAACCAACGGCACTGTAGGTGCTGAAGGTCCACAAAGTCTCCAAATCAGTGGTCCATCAGCATTACCTGAACAAATAACACATCAAGTGCCATTATTTATACAGCTTTTAAGAAATATACTCAAGGGGATGGATGTAATACAACAACAATAAAATTAAAAAAAAAAAAAAAAAAAAGAAATATACTCAGTGAATTCAGTAGGAATCGATTAAAAAAAAACTTCAAGGTATTCCTTGACAAATACTTAAAATTTTTCATTCATAGCAGACATTTCAAAATGTCCTTTTCATCTTTGTCAATTGCAAAAGGAAGAGTGCCTCCAAGACAAGAAACAAACAAGCAACAACAGAAAAACATGCATTTTAGGTATGAACCTCTTTCTCTAATGTAGGGGCCATTTGGTGCCAATTTGGGTTTTCATAACTATTTTAGCATACAGAAACAGATGCAATTCATTTTTTAAAAAAGGCTTTTGGTTGTTTCTTGTTTTTATTCAGGAAATAAGAAATACAGGACCAACAGTAACAAACTATATTATCAAGATAAAAGTGGGAAGTATCTAATATTTTAAAGATTTCTTCACTGTTTTTCATCAACTAAAATAAATGGCATATTCGGTACTCAGGCTAAGAACTATCATATTTGGAGCTGAATATTTTTTATGAAGATAATGATTAACATTTATAGAGACCTGCAGAGCTCATACTTATCTGCTCTTTTTTAGTTAGACAACATCACTGATCTTATAAGTCAACAAAATACAATATTTTAACTGTCTCTAAAAGGAGAGAATAGAGAGAAGATTGCATTTAACTGATACACAGCTGCTTTATTTGATGCTTTAGGCCAGTGGCTTTGAGCCAGTGACAATGTTGAGGGTTTACCAGAATCACATGGAGAACATTCTCAAATAGCAACTTCCATTTCTCTCATATGCCTTCTCTAGATTTATCTATCTCAGAGAGCCCACACGATTCTCTTGCTGAGGTCATTGGTCTGTGATCACAGGCTTTATCTAATTCTCTTTCTAGAAAATTCTGTCCTTCATGTTCTCAAACCCATCACTGATGCCCAAAAGCTGCCCTAGAACATTGCCACCAGAAAACTGTACTAGCTGTTACTGCTTTCAGCCTCCTTTTCTTTAAATTTTGCAATAACATGGAACTTGGTGAACCTTGGACAACATAGATGGTCTACCATGTTTCTCTCTCTCTTTCTTTCTTTCTTCGTTTATTTATTATACTTTTTAAAGATTTTATTCATTATTTTTAGAGAGAGGGGAAAGGAGGGAGGAAAAAAGGGAGAGAGACATCAATATATGGTTGGAAGACCTGGCCTGCAACCCAGGCATATGCCCTGACTGGAAGTTGAACTGGTGACCCTTGGGTTTGCAGGCTGGCACTCAATCCACTGAGTTACACCAGCCAGGGCTTCTATATATATTGTTTTTTCTTTTAATGTGAAAAAGAATGTCCAGGTATTGATGGGGGCAATTTAATGGATAAGCTATGCCTTGACTATAGGAAAGAACTAAAATGAATTAATCTGTCCTGAGTAAAGATATTTAAATATTCTTAAGACAATTATGGTTTACCAAGTACCCTTCATCCTTTTCTATCACGAAATCAAAGACAAACCCTGACTGCTCTGGGGATGCTTCCTCAAATAGCTCCCATGGGCTTCTCCATCTGGTGCATTTCAAAACTTCTTTTGACTTCTAAGGCCTAAGTGGAATTCCACAGCTGCTTTTGTGAATCCTGTAAGTTCATCAAACCATTGACGTTCTGACCAGTTTTTGTTTCACTCTCTGAAGAGAGGAGTCTTGAGTACTAGATTTCAGTTAAAGGGACCACCTGAACTCACTAAGAGAGTGAAGACAAACTAGAATCTCTCCTGGGTAAGTCTTAACACAACTGAGACATACTGTCAGGTTTTAGACATTGATTCATCTCTCTTACTGTTCATAGCGCATGCTTTCGCAGCTGAGCACACACAGAGATATGGCTTTGTCTGACCAACATTCTTTTGGATCTTATGTATGTATTTTACAGCCATCTGACTGCTTTCATTGTTGATGGTCTCCAGGATAAGAAGAATACTGCAGATAAATGGGAGAATGGTCCTTGATTGCACTCACCTACTCGGAACTCTAAGACATCAGACTGACAGTCTTGGTGACTTTCTAGGTAAAAATTTTCAAAATGAATATAAATGGATGAATTTCCCTGATTTGGATTGCTGATTGCCCATTCACAGTTCAGGTTCCTTGAGTAATTGCTGATTCCATTATAGCCAGGAGAAGTAAAGTTTCCTTCAGGGGAATTTGTAAGGGACCCACCACACACTAAAAAAACAAAAGGCAAAAGAGAAAGTTTATGCCATAATGGAAGATACAAACAATATAGGAACAATCACTGAAACAACATCAGCAACATTTTTACTGCTTTCAATATGTATTTATTTATTTTTATGAAGTCAAGGTTGTGGGAAATTCCACTTGATCTAAGAATTTAATTGTATCAAACAGATCATGTAACATTATAGTGCCAGTGAATTTGCCCCTTTTAATTGTGAATAAACACTCTGGGTATCGATAAAATAACTTCAAGCATTGTTTTAAATTCAGTTCCAACCTTCTAAATTTAACACCTCTTGGAGAATAACACCAACCCAGAAAGCAGGAGGATATTTGGAATAGAAAGACCATACTTTGCTTAATTTTTAAATAATCTATGTCAAATGTGAACCCCTCATTCATTTAAACTGGAAATGTATCTAGAGATAGATGAATAAGAAACAATAAAGGCTGTCTGTCTTAAATAATGTAGTTAATCTCTGGAAGCAAGCTGCCTTCTAAGTGATAGATCATTTCTCAGCACAAAATGAAAAAAGGCTGCAGAACTGGAAACCGACTGCAGTCCCAACATTGCATGCGATTGAGCTAGCACTGCTTCTAACAGCATTTTTTAATGTTTCAGTTTACAATGGCAGTTCTCCTTCCAAAACAAAATCGTTTTTTCTTTTAATGTTAATTTTTTTTTTTTACCTGGCATTGGTTTTCTATCTATCTGGTTATGTAGGTCTGTTATATGCAGAAGACCCTAGGTGCAACTTTAATCACTAAAGTGAAAATAGATGGCTCTGAGGCTGTCGGCAGTAGCCGTGGGGACATTTGCGACATGTGTTTTCATGACGTCCTGTGTTACCTGCATCTTCGCTGGATGTGTAGGAAGCAGTGAAGCCTCCATAGGGCCTGGATCCATCAGTGAAATAAATGACTTTCATTGTATTTCCTGAAGATTTGATCTCATCACTTATATTCACACTGCTGCACAGCTTCCCAAGCTGGGGTGAGTTACTTCTAATGCCATTGAACACCTGTTAGAAAAACAGTTTAACCTTTAGACACATAGTCCATCTTGCTGAGCATGTCCTCGGAGGTTATATTCCCAGCCCAGACACACTTCCTTCTAAGGAAACCCTGTGCTAAAATGAATTACTTAACAATACAGGCTCCTGGCCCAGTGCCAGAAACCACTATATTACCCAGAGCACATTTTGTGGCCTCAGGGTCATTTCACTATATGAAAATACAGCACTAATACCCTCCTGCCTTGTGGTGACAAATGAAAACCTGCAACAGAAAGCCGTACTCTAAATGTAAAGTAGATAAAGCACCACATGTCCATCTTACTTAGTTCACCAAGTTCACTGAGGGGCCATTTTTCCTAACAATGCATTGGGACCTTTAAGAACAAAGGCTCAAATTTTAGTCTGTGATGATGTGAAGTGCGTAATCAACTATTTTAAAATGCTTTGAAAAGCCAATCTCCATATCAACAGTTCTTTCCTAATTACTAGGGGATTTAAGCTTCAATTCTTTTACTAATTTGAGTTTTAAAAAGTAGATTTGACTGTTGACTCCAAAATATTAAACAATAACTCTAGCTATGCACATAGTTACAATAATTGGCAAAGTACTATTTTACTTCCATACAAAACCCAGTGAATGTTTTAGCATGCCTGGTTTTCACAGTTCAGGAAATACCTATAAGTAACTAAACAGTTATTGAAAGAGTGGTTGTTTAATACTCCTTTTTTAAAAAGGATTTGAATGGCCCTTGCTGGTGGCACAGTGGATAAGGTGCCGGCCTGTGAACCCAGAGGTCGCTGGTTTGATTCTCAGCCAGGGCACATAACCAGGTTGTAAGCCAGATCTCCAGTCAGGTCTGTAGCTGGAGGCAGGTGAAAGGCAACCATACATTGATGTCTCTCTCCCTCTCTGTCTCTCTCCCTTCCCTTCTCTCTAAAAATAATAAATAAATAAAATTCTTTTTAAAAATTTTTAAAAAATAAAAAGGATTTGAATGGATCACTATTAGAAATAATGATTCAAGCCCTGGCTGGTAGCACAGTGGATAAGGCGCCGGCCTGCGAACCCAAAGGTCGCAGGTTCAATTCCCCAGCCAGGGCACATAACCAGGTTGCAAACCAGGTCTCCAGTCAAGTCTGTGGCTGAAGGCAGGTGAAACACAACCATACATTGATGTCTCTCTCCCTCTCTGCCTCTTTCTAAAAATAATGAAATAAAATCTTAAAAAAAAAAAGAAATAATGATTCAAAATATGACACTAATAGTTATGGAAAAAGAGAATGTTCTCCATCACTAAAGATACAGGCTTTATTATTTACTATAATTTACATATTTTATCATTAAATTTATCTTCTTCCTCCCTCTCACCCTTCCTTTTTTCTTTCCTTCTGTTAAGTTCTTAAATAAAGGGTGAGCAAAAGGCAATCCACATCATCTTGTTTGGAGTAGAGTGAATAGCAAACAAACAAAAAAGCATCAAACCTATAAAAATAGATTGCAGAAAGAGGGAATGTGGACATCATGTTGAAAATTCAGAAATGAATTCTGAAAGTGTTTCTTTGTTGGAGCTTTAACCTCCCTAGAAATAACCTATAGATATGGCATCTGTACTTTCCACTCATTGAATATTCAAGTCTTCTCCCTTGTCACCTCCCGTGAAGCCCACAGATTGACAGCCTCAGTCATGTACACAGACCTTCCAATCAGCTACTGAGTACTTCATTCTTAAATATAAAGGAATAGCCAAGGGTTATCAGACATTTAGGGAAACACCTAATGTCAAAGGCAGAGACAAATATAATAAACAAGAAACAGGAACTTAAAGGAAATTGACTGCAAAAGAGATATTTCAAAATTATGATTAATGTAGTCATATATGTAGGTGAATATATAAAATATATAGAATATTTGAAATATATGATATATTCAAAGAATAAGAGTAAAATTAGTACAATTCTGGGTAAATACAATCTCAAAACTTTATCACTCATTTCCATTTCCTAACCCTTAGAAAACTATATGAGCATATGCCTTTCTAAAAACAGGAAATAAAACAAGACAGGGAAATGTTTATATCATAAAGCTAGATATCCAGCCCAGGAGAGGAATGAAAGCACTTAAAAATTTGAAGGGAAATCCCAACATGCATTTGGCATCAGGCTTGCAGCTGATGAACAAAGGGTCAAGGAAAAATATTGGTAAGGAAAATGAAAGAAAATAAGAAATGTGCTTCATTATATAAGGTAGGGATATATGCCTAAAGTGGAAGAAAGAATTAGTGATGAATTTATAGAAAACCAAGAATATGTAAAAAGGACACTATTACTATTATTACATTAAAACAAACAGCAAATGCTACCTAGCTTAGTTGCAAATGGTATTTATATAATTATAGTAATGTAAGTGTTAAATAACAATTGAAGCAAACTGGGACATTGGTATTTTTGGAGGCGGTTGGGGGAGGACATGAGGTGGGCATACCACTGTGTGCGCTTGTGCAGGGTGTGTGTTGGGGGGCTGGTTTGTGAAGAGAGCTAAATCCTCATCATCCACAGTTGGGGGTAGAAAGACAGTGCCTAAGATCCAAAAATAAAGATGTAACAGAATAGGAATATTATTTTGAAGTAATAACAGAAATTCCACAAGAAGTAGCTAAAAGAGTTGAAAGTAGGTACCATTGGCATCTATGATTCAGAAACAGGAAAATGACAAGACGTAAGTCAGAATTTGTGGTTATTACTGTAAATTTTAATTTAATTGTTTGAGTTCTAAAATTGTGACTCTTCATATTATCTTCCCTGTAGGAGATATGAATATGCTGCTGGTAAGATTCTTAATAATTATGTTCAGTATGATATCCATTATAAAAACCATTTTAAGAAAAAATAAGCCAACATATACATCAGAATTTAACAATGAAGAGTAAAAATATTTTACTATTTTTTATTTTTCTAAACTCTCCTAATTTTAGTCAGCAAGCATCCATTGTACTTAGAGTTAGCAAAATAGATTAAAATTAGTATATAAATGAATTTATGTCACATAGTTACAATTACATAATATTATTCATTGCTAAGAAAAGAATATACATCAAACTATGACATAGTAAGAGTACTTATTTTTTTCTTCAGATATGAGAACTTGGCAAAATTTCAAGTTTAAATATGATCATTTTAGGGCAATAAACAGTGATAGAAACATACAAGGATGTTTTATATTTTTGAAACTTGCTACCACCCAATAGCAGACAATGAAATGGACAACAAAAGCAGGTTGTTTTTAAAAAGAATAACAATAGTACTTCTACTATCTATTCACTCAACCATTATTGTCCTCCTGTGTGCCAGGCACTGGAGATTCAGCACTGAAGGAAGCTAAGTGCATGTCCTAATGGAGTTCACATCCTAGCTGGGGCAGCAGACAATGAACAGCAAACACATAAATATGTGGACTGTCAGCTGGTCCAACGTGCTGTGAAAACAATAATGTAGGGAAAGGAAGAGGCCAAGCTGAGGTCTATTGAAAGGATCAGGTTTTGAGCAAGGGCCTAACTGAAGTGAAAGAATAAACCAGGCAGCCACCTAGACAAAGGCAATAAATAGTGCATGTGAAGTGGGCTGTGGGAGGGTCTTGGCATATTCAATGAACTGAAAAGAAGCCAATGTGACTGGATCCTGGGAGTGTGAAATAAAATGCAGAGGTAGGAAGGGAGGAGCAGAAAATAATGTAGGGCCAGTGGGCCATTGTAAGGATATGTAATTTTCCTCTGAATGAGATGAGAGGATTTTAAATGAGAGCAATGTGAACTGATTTACATTTAAACCCATCACACTGGCTGCTGTGTTGAGAATGCAGGGAGATAAGGGTGGAAATTATTAAAGTAAACCTAAGGGAACAGGGATGATGATAATAGTGAATATGATCAAAAGTGGTTAGATTCTGGATCATTTCAAAGATACAGCCAATGGGATTTGCTTATGGATGTAATATAAAGTGTGAGAAAAAGGACGCCAAAAGAGGCATCAAGGTTTTTGACTTAAGTGATAAGGAGTTTGAAATTATATTATTTACTGAGATAACAAACCCTGAAGAAAGGGCAAGTTGGGTGGAAAAATACGCTAACGTTAATCTACCACTGCAAAAATAAATATGCATGTGGAGCTGTCATTTCACAATTAACAATCTTCTTTCGCACTCATGGACTTCACTTTTGTCTTGTGCTAAGGAGAGGTGAAAATGCTAAGGGTGTACATCAGAGCGTTTGAACGTGGCAACAGGGAGGGCAAGTCCCCCAGTACCTCTGGCCAAGAACAGTATTACACAGGTCCGCTCGTCTGCTCAAAAATTTGGTGGTGGGTTGTTCTGTGACTCTAGCCCCACTCAACCATGTGCCACCCAAATGTTTAATTTAATTTCTCTGTTTACCCCATTTCGTCATGCATAATGATCATTAGCTCTTAAAATTTATCCTACCTATGACCTTGATGTATGTTGTGACACCTAATAGCCTCTTAAAACAACTATTACAAATATTGCAGCAGTTTATTGCGATTTTGTCCTATCTAAAACACTTACAATTTTCCTGAGATACAGTTGCACAGTGGGAGTATTCCTAACCTAGTTTTCTGACTATGATTTATGAGTCAATAAACCCCTTTACCAATAGAATATAATATCCCTGACTACACAGGACACTTACTGTCACATGCTCACTGCTGCAGGATGAATGAACTTCCAGCCTCAAGTTGTTAAAAGTTAGGGTGACCTGCTTTCCTTCCTGCACAGTGATTCTCCACTCACAGATCCGGCCATGAGGGTTTGGGTTAGGGTAGTTGGGAGAAGCAAATGTTCCAGTAGGGCCCTGGAGATCCCCACCACATTCTGAAGGGGGAAGAAACAACAATGGAACTTTCAATGAGATGAAATTGACTCCTAATTTAAAGAATGTTCTCAACATTAAAGTGTTTTGTTTTTGTTTTTTCATTCTTACACTAGACAAAAATCATTGCTTTTATTTATGTAAACCCTGAGAAAGAAGACACCTAATAAGAAGGGCTCTCGGTTGCTAACCAGGCTAAAATTTAAAAAGCAAAGCCTTGAAGCCAGTTTTACGCAGGGGCCAGCCTTAGAAAGGAGCTCCTGGAACTCTATTTCAACCATTAGGACTGAGGCTTCCCCATTCAATCAGAGTTGCACAGCTATAGCCCTGGCAGCTTCTCCATTGACCAATCAGAGTGGCCCCATTCTGACCAATCAGAACAGTGCTACGTAGACCAATCCAACAGTGAGATATGGAGTCCCCAAACCAATCAGGAGCCATGAGTGGGAACTTCTGTCTATATAAGTCAGCTTCTGTATGGCCACCCAAGCCTGCTTTTCCTGTGCTGGAGCTGAAACACCAAAACTATCTCCTCAGGACAGAGCAGAACATACCAGTGCAGGGCAGAGAGGGCCAGTGAAGACCACAGCAGAGTTGTCTAGCCAGAAAGGGGCGTGGCCCCAGGGCTGCCTAGCCATGCTGTATCACAATTCAGCTATTTTGCACTGAATAAAGTTTCTTCTTCACTGCACCCTAAATTAGGGGTTCGTGTTGGCATTGAATTGGTGCCAAAGACCACTGGTTGACATTTATAACTATATGTATGAGATGGTGTTTGTAGAACATTTGTATTCACTTCCTATTTCTAATATTAACATTTAATTTTTGCTCCATGGATGATAATTCACAGCACTTATTATCATGGCCCAAGAAATATGGCAGACCAATAAATATAGTCATCTTAAGAGTCAGGAGAATCATGGGGCTACAGTAATTATTCTTTTTTTTTTTTTTTTCAGGCAAGACCTTTATTTCACCTGAGTTTTTCAGGGAATTTGGAATGCAAACTCTAAGTAGGACTAATGAGCTGGCTTAAGATGAGTAATGTAATAGAACTCCAATCCCCTTACATCACCCCTAGTGCTAGTTCCCTTCAAGCAGCATTGCTCAACGTTGTGTTTTTTCCACTTATTGTTATGACTATTTGATTAATGTCCACCTCTCCACTAAGTTGTAAGGTCCAAGGAGACAGGGGTCTCTTTTTTTTTCGTCCCACTGCTATAACATCAGCGCCTAGCATAGTGTCTATCCAGTGCAGGTGCTTAATAGCATGTATATTTAAATAAATCCATGAACTTACCTTGCAGACTCGATTCAAAGCGTAGGCTGAATCCTGAGGCAGTCAGAGAGCTATCTGTGACAAACCTGACCACAGCAACATTGCTAGAAGTGTCTATGCTGTCAGGAATGATGTTTCCACAGTATCTACCCAGTAAATTTCCTGTGAGAGTCAAATAAGTAAGTATGTATACACCCAGATGAAGAAAATAATAAAATATAAGACCCTGTCCATGAGAAAGGATAACCTCTTTCAGAGAAGCAGGATAAACATGAATAAAAGTCAATACATTCAAATATTTGAAGTGTAACAAAAATGGCCACCAATCAGGGTGAGGGTACCTCAGCACAAAGAAGAAGGTCAGTTCATTTGGTCCCAGAAAGGGTCTGAAGAAATGGAGTAGCATGTGTCTATCACATATTATTTCCAGGCTAAATTACCCTTTCCTCTCCTTACTGGACAGGATGTCCCTCAAATAATTGTACATGGTACTGGAATGTCTCAGCAGGAAGAAGATGCCTTCCCTCTATTGTGTCCTCTCAGTGTGGTCTCCAGGATAAGCTATAGGGAAATTCCTATAGCTCAGGACACTCACTGTTTCTGGGTGCATTGAGGGAGAGAAAAGCTGGCACTTCCCACATCTGTCTGATCTTTACTTTTTTGCCAAGAATAGACATAGTTTTGCTTTTCTTGGAAGTGAGGACACCTCAAAGGCTCAATGCATACATGTGAAAATAAACATCCCCCAAAAGACAGCAGGTTTATTTCACTGACCAGAGGTATGGTTTTCCCAGATCTCAACGAAGTCTTTTTCACAACCAGAGGAATTCTGAAGGTTAAAGTCTTCAAAATGGATGGTGAGATAGTGTCCCGAGGTACCCTGAAGATGCCACTCACAAAATAAGTCATTTGTATATGGAAGTGTTGGATAGCCAATGCTCTGGATGCCACCACTTTGTCCTGTCACTAGTCCACCACAATGGGCTGCAAAAACAATGAATTATTCTATTAGAGCTTTAAAAGTTTTCACCTGCACATTGGAAAATTTTCAGGTGTCAAGTAAACATAGATTGAAGTTTTAAAAATTCTGAAAATGTTTGGTTAGTACTTCCCTTACTATTGGAAATTTACTATTGATGTAAAGAGAAATGCTAGCACAAGTGAAATCCAATAATGGGAAACGGAAGACTGGGAAACTAGACCATTGAAGGCATATTCTGTAACATCTTGAATTCTCGTGGGATACCACATAAAAGCTATTGGTTGTAATTATGTTCCATTTCAAGAACCAACGAATAAACTGATAGTGCCTGTGTTGGTGGTGATTCTGAAGACCAAGTAGAAATTCTGCTGGAAAGGGTGCTGTGGTTCATTTCTGATGCCTGCTATTTCCAGTTAAACTATCAAATGCACAATTTACTGCAGCAACTGGTATCTCAGGGCCTTGAAAAATACTATTCAATTAGTTTTCATTAGCTGGATGTGGTAGATTGAATCTATACAATTTGCACCAGGCTATGAAACAACCTATGGTTAAATGTTACAGCTAGGTTTTCCAAGGCTTGGATGTATTAAAACATATGTTTGGTTAGTGTCCAGGCCCAACTTCAATTCTATGTGATTGTGACCATATTAGAGTGAATTTTAGTGTGCATCTTTATTGCTCATTTTTTAAGAAAGAAGGCAAACCACTGAAGAGACATCTGCTTTTTCTCTGGTGACTGATTTGGCACTAAAGGCTTAGGGAAAAAATATCTCAATTATCTTTTAATGACACAGAGTTCAAAATCACTGTTCTAAACATAATTAATATTTACTAAAGAGTTTTACTAAAGTAAGACATATTTTATGATAACAGGGAAAAAGAATTTAACTGAATGTGCTTTTTGCAAACAACTTAGAAAAAATACAAAATATTCAAGTTTCTCAAAAAGAGTGTTTTAAAAGGGAAATCAAAGTAAAAATTAAAATTACTAAGTGACTTTCTGTTTTAAACATTTATATTCTTTACTTATCTCTATCATTACAATTATTAAAATTATTATAATTTAATAATTATAAAAAAGATTTTTTCATACTGAATGGTGTTTTTGAAAAAGTTTTAATGTATTTATTCTATCACTACCTTCTTATTAAATATAATAAGTATTGTTACCTAGAGAATACTTGGCCTTGAATCCCACATGAGTGGAGCTGTTGTCAGACCGGAATCTCAAATATATCACCTCTCCTGAGGACAACTGACTGCTGGGCAAAGATGTCCCACAGAATTTGGAAATTATTGGTGCATTTGAGTCAGCTCCATCTCGCATTTCAAGATAATTGGATGTACAGCTGAAATGAAAGAAAATTCTGTTTAATCTATAAAGACAATTGCTTTGATGCATTTTGCTTAAAAAAAGATTTCTCTTTTTCCAAGGGCATTATTAAACTCTCTTTTCTGGAGCAGATCACTGCAACAGGGTCAATTTAAGTGGTGTGCCACTTCAGAATATTACTCCTGATCACAACACATCCTTTATTTACTTAGTAGCTCAAAAAGATAGGTTCTACATGTACCACACTGAAGAATATTGCCTTGCTTTTCATATTCTGTATTAATTTTACAGATTTAAATGTCATTCTCAAAATTATCCTCTAGGAATTAAAAAGAAAAAAACAAGTATTTTTTTTTCACATGGTGATTCAACACATTTCACATGACACAGATAAACTCTCTTGACAGCTCTGTAACCAGAGCTAATGAAGAGTCTCAGCTGGCATTTTCTGTGTCTGTAAAAGAGGGCAAGTATTTACCCAATATTCCTTGAGAAAGTCAATTAGCCAAATTAATGCTCACTGAGGGAAGAGTGGCATTATATAAAGTGCCCAGAAATGGTAAACAAAAGTTCTTGTGTATAAGTTTTCTACCATACACCTACCTGTTCATGTAAATGCATGCACACTTTTGTTAAATTAAAAAAACAAACAATACAGACTTCTTGTCTATGTAGTCATTTGCTTCATGTTCACCATAGTAAGACTTATTCCCAGTATGTTATCTTTCAGAATTCTTATTAAATAAAGATTACAATTTGTATTGTACTTGCTTGAGTCCTGTTTCTGACACCCCTGGCGTCACATAACATAAACTTCCATTTTTTTAAACAAATATTTTATCATTTATGACACTCAGTTTGAGGCTGGGCAAATAAATACTCATCTAGCAGAGACACTATTTTTCCTGTGAGAGGAAGAGCAGATCACATCCATCTCAAATAGCCTTCCCCAGCGTCTCCTGGAGGATGTGCATGGGGTCACCAGGGACGGCATCTGCTCAGCTGACAGGAGAGTGGCTCTTAGGTCATGCTTTCAGGCTGGAGGCATTGAACATTTTCCTTCTCCATTCCTAGATTGCCTGGGCAGTACATGTCACTAAGAAATAAAGACGGAAATTGTACCAAAACATGACAGCTGAAAAAAAAAGGACAGGACTAACTCTGGCTAGGTGAAAATTAAATGGAGGTGACCTACTTGGGTGTTACTTCAATATAGAATTGATCTTCAAAGTGAAGCGTTATGAGCTTTCCAGGAGGAGCAGCTATGAGCCAAATGCAATCAGCGTGCTGGGGATAATTGTCTGGGTAGTTGGGGGAGGTCACATATCCAACAGAATCCGCATCGTGGACGTAGATATTGCCTCCACAGGCTGTGAGGAAACACAGTTAAATCAATCTATATTCTGGAGAAAAAGGACGCCATCAACCGCCACGACCATTTTTAACCATCTCTTTATACTTCCAGTCTCAATTTCCTTTCATCTGAAATGATCCTTATTCACTTTCATTTTTAATTTTTATTTATTATTTTTAGAGAGAGGGGAAGGGAGAGAGGCAGAGAGGTTAAGGGTCATCAATGTGCAGTTGCTTTTTTCACCTGCCTCCAGCTACAGACCTGGCTTGCAACCTGGTTATGTGCCCTGGCTGGGAATTGAACCAGCAACCTTTGGCTTCGAAGGCCAGCACCTTATCCACTGTGCCACCAGCCATGGCTCTTATTTACTTTTTAAAGCAAATAAATTCTGAATTTGCTATCAAGGGGGCTACCAAATGTGTTACCTTTTAATTTGCCAAACCAGATATCCTCTTTGGAAGTTTCACTTTTCCTTAAAGCCAACAAAATGACCACTGCACAGTCATGCAGTGGAACAACTGCACTTACCCACCACTTAAATAGCAGTGGAAACACTGCTATTACCCACCACTTAAATAAGCACGTAAATGCACTGGTGCTTGTAACTGCGCACTGACTGTCCAGTTCAGCAGAATGATGAGGAGCCTTGATCTCAGTATGTTTAAAAGGCCTAGCAGATATATAGTTGCACAACATTGTGCGCGCTCACTCATTATGTTTCTTTGGGATCTGCTTTTGGATCTGCATTTGCAGAGCAAGAAATGAGAGAGCTTATTAGCTAGTTTGGCAAGAAGATAAATGAGCTTTTTAAACTTTTCTAAAAGACCAAAACATTATATAAATAATACTTCATTTCATCAACAAAGAATTTTTTTTATTTTTATTTATTTATTTTTTTGGCAATTTCAGCAAGCAAACCAAGCAATAAACTGGCTAAGTTGGGTACTTGGCATGCCAATGAAATTAACCTGTCCAATACCTTATAGCCTCATGGATATTGGATCTACTAAATTCTATTGACATTTATTTCACCTGTCACTGAACCACTTGTGACCATTTCCTGAATTTTGTCATTACCAAGAACTCCTTCATCTCTGAAACCTTAGAATGCAACCCCTTTGATTGCCTTGAACTCCCTTACTCCTGGTCTTTCCTTCAGAATTCTTGCAAAATCTGCGTTTCATGATTGTATCCAACTCAAACCATTCATCAAAAATTCTGCCAATACAAATGCATGTCTCAATAGTGCAAAATCTCAACACTGCCAAGCAAGTCTCCCATTTTTTCATGTAGCTTTTGCTGAGTCACTCAGTAGGTTGGAGGGTCATTTCATACATCAAAACATGGTGGGTGGGGTCGATCCCTGGTCAGGACACATACCTAGATTTTGAGTTTGATCCCTAGTCAAGGTACTTATGGGAGGCAGTCAATGTTTTTTTTTCCTCTCTCTTTCTCTCTCCTCCTCCCCCATCTCTTTACTTTTTTCTCTCTTTCTCCCTCCCTTCCTCCCTCCTTCTCCCTCTAAAAATCAGTAAAAAAACATATCTTTGGGTGATGATTTAAATACAAAAAATTTAAATGACAACAGCTATTTAAAACTTGACTATGTGCCCTAAAGCCTTCATTCTCTCCATTTTCTTTCTAATCTCAGCATCAGACTTTGAGTTTCACTTTAGAAATCAAGCAAAAGTCAGATGAAACCTCTTTCAACTTGTTACTCCCTCATTTGTTACTAGCTGTAATAAATTCATTTGCCCTTCCACTCTCTTTAATTTTCCCTTATACCCAGTGTTCTGTACCTCTGGGTTGGGCTCCCATTCCATTCTGTCTCCTTAGGAACCTCACCCTCCACTTATGGTTTTAATCACTCTCTCTCCTTTCTCCTCTTCGCTCCTTTGATCTTTCCATATATTATATGCTCAAGTAATTTACAGCCACTTCCTTTACTTCCTCACCACCCTCTTTTTTTATCCTCTTCATTTCCCCTCCACTTTTCAACCCTGTGAAAGCACTCTTGTGCGGTTCCACAACCACCTCACCCAAAGGTGTGTACCCAAAGGTTTTTTAAAATCTCTATCCCATATCCACAGGATTTAGCATGGTTGGCCACATCTTCCTTCTTTACATTTTTGTCTCTCACTTTCTTGGATATTAATCTCACCTCTCCTTGTTTTATTCCTCTCACCACTCCTCCTTTGGTCCTAAGTGCCTGTTTCTAGGCCTTTCCTTGCACTGCAGGAGATCCAATGAAACCCCCTGTATGTAGGCCTTTCATCTTCTTGATCTAAATAATTTTCTGGTTAATGTCATTCATCCTCATGACTTAAACTATTATATAACCAGTCGGCTAATGATTCACATATTGCTAGATTTGGTCCAGATCCCTGTTCCAACCTTAGACCTACGGAATGTCTCCAATGGATGTAATTCAGAGATTTCAAACTGACCATGTCCGAAACTGACCTTATGTTCTAATTCCTACCTAGAGGTCTATATATGAGTTAATGATAGTATTCTCTCTCCTTCTTACTGACTCCCTATCCATCTTCATTGCCTTGTTTTTCTTCTTAACACACTTTATCATATGACATAATGCATATCCTATTTTTTATCTGTGTTTTAACACTAACATTAAGCTCCATGAGGATATGGACTTTGCTTACTACTCCAGCCCCAGGACCTAGGATATTGTCAGTCACATAGTGACTTCTTAAGTTTGTGAGATTAAAGTATCCACCCAGCCAGAAACCTATGGGCCATTCATGGGACCTCCCATACCTCCCCTTCTTTCCTACATCCAACTGACCTCAAAATACACTCAATTCTATATTTATAATATTCCTCAATATGCCTTCTCTTCTACTTTCTTACAAACATTGCCTTGGTTCAGAGCCTAATACTTTTTCCCTGAATTACTCTTTCATCCAATCTCCCTACCTTAGTCTTTTCCCTTTCAGTATGTTCTTAGTGCTACAACCACACTGATGTTGCTAATCTGATCATGACACTCTTACCTTGAATTAAAACCTTTCAAGGGCTCCCCACTGCCTTTTGGTTAAGATCGTAACTCCTTATGGTAGCAGCTACAGCCCTTAGCACTATGATTCCTGCCTGTTTCATTACCATTAAATTTACTGCCTTTTGACTCTGTTCTCTAGCAGCAGTGAATTCTTTCAAATCTATGGATATGCCTTTTCTCATATCCATTGAGGCATTATATATCATCACCGCTTCTCCTCACTGATTAGCATATCCCTATTCTCCTCCTTCCTCTGGAGCCTTCTCTGATCCTTGAAGCTGGGCTAGGTGTTTCCCTTACAAGTTTGCATAGCTCCTCTACCCAGCACTTACCATGCCATGTTCTAATTGTACTTTGCTTGTCTGTCTCCTCCACTGTCCTGTGGAGCAGTTTGATAGTTTGCAAGGTGTAAAGCATTTGGTAAGTGTTTTATTAATTAATTAATAAGCCAATTAATTGGTGAAGATGCAGAGCACTGAGCATAAAAACATGGAAATATCAATCAACCAAGAAGTATCTCTGGAGAGAGATGGTACAGAACTAGGAGGGATGTTGTCAAAAGCTGTTTTCCAAGTAGCATGTTAAAGGCTGAGAAATGGTAGTTGCAGAGAAATTAAGTGTGATGGAAAGATAGATGCTGGAAGTAGAAGCCTAATTGTGTAATTAGGGAAAATGGTTAAATTAAAAAGTTGGGAAAACAAGTGTGGTCAAATTGTTGGGGTTGCCCAGCAGTAGGTCTTGAAGTAAAAAGACAGCTAAGTCTAACGTTAAGATTAGAAAGATGGAAAGAAGGTAATAGCCCCACCATGCTTGCACGAATAGAAGGTCCACAAAGGAATAATGAAAGTCATAGTGTTTGCAAATAGACCTTTAGTGTATATGGATTCTCACTAAACATTGAGTTCAAAAATATAATTCAAGACTGAGTCTAGCATGGGTAAAAATGGAGAAGTAGAGTGGGCTGAAAAGTCTCCTCACTAGACACCGGCACTCTAACTCTACCAAGTCTTGGGACCAAGTGAAATCCTGCCCAGTCTGAACTCAGCTACAAAGCTCAGCATTGAGGCAGGGAGAGATGAGAAACTCCTGACCTATAATGTGATGGTGCTGGTGTCACAGAGCTGTATTTTTAAAGGCTCCTTTCAAGGGCCAGAGCCATGTGCACTGAGAAGTGATGGAAGGACATTCCCTGTAGTCACAGAACCTGCTTGAACTACTAGCTTACATTTTGTATCCATTGTTGGAGACTATTTTACTTTTCCAAAATGAGGAAATTTCGTTGATATTTTAAATTCTCATATTGGAGAATGTGCAGTAAAACATATAACTTTATAGATTAGTATGTTTTTTGAAATACATTCAAGAATCTGAAATGGAGATCATAGGATTATCCTGAAATCCATGTTAACTAAGTTTAAAGCAAAAATATGCTCTCCACTGATAACTACTTCCTTGTCTGAAGTTATGCTCATTTACTTATTTATTCAATTAAACATTATGTAACAATAAATATTACAAAAATTAAATCATTACAGTAGAATTAAATATAATTATAATCAAGCATAATTAAGTAAAGGTAATTAAGATCACTACTGTATATATAATTCAATGGGCAATAAATAAAGCAGAAAATTATATGTTCATTTAAAAAAACATACAAATGATTACTTTCGAACAATGTAATTATCATTCTTACAATGTTTCTATAAGTGAATGTCATATAGTTAGACATTTTATAATGGAGAAGTCTAAGGAATTTCAGGGGATCTTTTAAGATCAGTTCAATTTATACTCATGAATTTTACTTTGTTCATTCACCTGTTATATAGCTTTGGAAAAAGAACTAAGCCTCATTTTGCTTATCTATAGAATGTAAACAATACCTTCCTTAAAAAGTAGTCACAATGAGATATTGAATGTATTGAGCAAAAAGTAAGTGCTTGATAATAGTTAGCTATTCTCATTACTCTTATTTCAGAAAAGAAAATCTACATATTTTTCTCAAATCTATTTAAACAAGGAAAACCAAATGATTTCAGGAAAAATACAGACATTATTCTCAAAGAGAATACTTACCTAAACTCTTTGCCTCATATTTGATTTTAAATCCTTGCCCCCCATTACTATTATCAGAAATGAACTGAACAAGCATTTGGTTATCTGAGGTGAACAGAGTGGATGAAGGACGACTGCCACAAAAATGACCATTTCCTCCATGGGGTCCCAAGGGTGGAGCAGAGATATCAGGTCCATTTTTTAGCTGAAACACAAATTAAAATTGTATGTGTTCCTTCCTATTAATAAAGATGAAGTACAAAAGTTCTATTGATTTATGTTCCAGTAGAGAAAAAATCATAATTTAATTTTCTGAATCAAATTTGCACAGAAAATAATTAGCAAATGCAGCAAACAAGACCTACCACCAAGTAATCCCCTTGGTTACAAGAAGAGTCTCTGTTTGGAATCTGGAAGGGCTGTTCAAAGTGGACAGCGATGGTCAGACCACTCTGAACCAGGACGTGCCACGAGCAGTTGAGATTGGGAGGGTAGGTCTCAGGATAGTTGGGTGATGTGATAATCCCTCTGTTAACATGCAAATATCCACCACAACCTTCCCAAGAAGAAACAAAGAAAATGAATGTTTTAATTAAAAACTTAAATAAACTCTTTAAATAAGATTTATAACTGGATTTTTGGGCTTTTCTGTTTTTCTTGAGGATTTTTAAAGTAAGCAATGGAAATGTGATTTTAAACAAACTAAGGCCAAAGTGTGGGAAATGAGTAGCCCAGCAAGCATTTCGTGAGTGTGCACTATTGCATACTTGTTACTGAGATTGGGAAAGGGAAGGAAGCAATAGAGACAAATTACTTTCATAAAGCTTACTTTACAGATAAGTAAGACATACAAGGAACACGTATAATATGTGAGATGGTGTTAACTTCTCCAAAGAAAAAAAGGAACAAAGAAAGGGATAATGGCATTGTAATCTGTGGAAGTTAGAAAAGGCCATGTTGTTAGGGTAACATCTGAGCAGGATGTAAATGAAATGACAGATTAAGTTATAGGCATTCCAGTTGAGAAAACATTTGGTGGAAAGGTTTGAGTTAGTGGTAGATACATCATGAAAGTCAGAATGGATGAAGCAGAATGAGAGATCTGAAAGGTAGCAGGGTAGGCCATTCAGGAAACTAAAAGGACTTATTTTTAACAAGAAAATGAAGATGTTGAAAAGTTTTGAGCATCATAACGGCATGATCTGACTTTAAATCTTAAAAGAATCACTCTCTTTGCAATGCTTATCCTATAACAGGGGGCAGAAAAAAGCAGAAGCAGGGTGCCTAATAAAGAGTTACTTCTTGAGTCCAAGGAGAGATGCTAGCTGCCTAGACTAGGATGATAAGGTAGAAATGTGGGAGAGGGTTGGAATCTAGATGTATTGTGAAGGTAGAACCATTTTTGATCTGTTGATAATAAGGATTTACAGAGTGAGAAAAGATGAATCAAGGATGATTGCCAAGCTTTCTGGCTTAAATAGCTAGAAGAAAATACTTCCTAATCACCAAAACTGAGAAGAGGGCAGCATGAGAGAGTTTGAGGGGAATGGTAGAAAATGGTAGGAGTCAAGAGTTCAGTTTTCCACGTGGCAACTTTCTGTATCATGAGCTGTCATGCATACATCCTATATATGGTAGAGTGAGAGATAGGGAGTTAAGAACAGAGAGGGGTCAGAGCAGGCAGCAACTTGCCAATCACCAGAGACTGAACAGCGCATTAGAGAGTGAGAATAGAAAGTGCATTCAAGTAGCTAATTTGCAGAGGTAGAAATTTATCTTAGGTCTGTCTGATGCCAAAGTGCATTCCATTAAATCACTATGCAGCCTGCCTCCCTTGAGGAAGACAATTTATCTTCGATTGTTCCCTACGCTACAAAAGGCATACGTACTAGTGGAGAGAATTAATAATTAAGGTCTAGATTGATAGCCTACCTTAAAATTATGTTTTTTCAGTTAAAAAATATGACAGCCTTTTGATATTCCATATTCTACACACTACTTCCTGAACTTTAATCTAGTTTGGATTTAAAGTTTTTATTGGACTTCATATTTTGTCAAGTTTTGAAAGTCTCTGTCGCACCACATGACAGCCTGCCATATATAGTGCACATCAAATTCTGACTCATCAAATTCATATTTCAAGACCAACAAGCTCTTCCTGTCACCCTTCCAGTGAATTATGTCCACCAAGGGCTTGATGAAGATATCTTCCGTATTACTTTGACTGGTTATTTCTTAGACTGATGATAACTCTGACTTATTATTTCTTTGATGTGAAATGGCTTTGTGCTGTCTTCTAGTTCTAGCTGCAGCTAGGCTGAAAATTTGTTTTAAAGATCTTACTTGTGTGCCTGCTGTGGAGAGAAGATAGACCACCCAGAGACTTGAAGGTAGGGAATTCTTTTGTATCCCTCGGTCAGTTTCTCAGATCAGGACTTGGTCCCTGACAGAAGGATAGCCATCCAGAGGCTGGGCAGAGGCCCATAAGCTCTAGCTTATAACAAACCTGTGTCCTGGGCATGGAAAAATGAGCAGAGTATATTAGGGAGCAAAGTACATTAAGAGATAGGTGAGATGAAATGAAACAAGACAAAAGAAATTCAAACAAAGTCTGAGAACACATTACTCTTGTGAAAGGATGCGTTGAAGCCTGCCCCGGTGATAGTGAAGTCCGAGGTAAACTGGACCCACATGTACTCTCCAGTAGACCGGATGGGCCCAGGGACCTCTCTGCCACAGAGAACTGCTAGTTGCTGTGCTTGGTTATTGTCACCTAGGACCAAAGAAAGGGAACACCAGCATGAAATATGTTTTCAGAATCACCTCCACCAGCATCAGCAACCCCACCAAAGCAGGTCGCACATTTTTCTCAGAACATCAGCATCCCTAGCACATAATGGGATTCTCTAATGTAAGGACATTCCAGAGACTGTATCATTGTGGCTCTAGTTTGGAATGGTGCCACCTGCCTTTTTCTTCACCCTTTCTGATAAAGACATCTTTGACAGTTCCCACTGTCTTTCTGAAAACTGGCTGATAGTTTTGTTGGCACTACGATTCAAAATCAGAGTATACAGGATTGGGAGTAATTATGAAACAGTGCTAATGTGTGCATTAGATACTGATTTAATTGTTCTGATTGGGGAAGGTCAAGTATCTAAAAGAAAAGAAAACCTGGTTGGTCAGCCTCAGATTGTATACTAATATCATAAGATCACTTGCCAGGATGTGTGCCTTTAGCTTCAGAGGTGTTTATGGGTTTTCTTGTTTTTACCTTTCATTTGTTTGTTGTTTTGCTATTAAAAGGACACACTATGCCCATTTGTGGAGGATGAGAAAAAATAGAGTTAGCAAGTGTGCTCCTCCAGAGACACAAAGGAGAGCTGGGTCACCTCATGTAGCTGGGTCACCTCAGAGACCCTTTTCCTTCAGCTTCTCTTAGATAAGTTCAGTCAAAGCAACTGTTCCGGTCAAAGCCAGGATGGAGCAAAGGGAATGAGAACACACTTGGATTCCTTGGCTAGAAAAACACAGTATTTGTTCTCAAAGGCTGAGAATTAATGAATCTCAAGCTTATAAAAAATAAAAATAGAACATGAGACACACAACCTGCAAAATGAATCCTTTTGGACACTGATCACTACCTAAAACTCACTCATTATTAATTACTTTAATAAATAAGTTATTGTCTGTGAGTACAAATGTAATGACATAGCTCTAAATACAAGACACTCAAAAAAGTATTCTTTGGGTAGGGGGGGTGGTTTCTGACTTCTAGAAAACTTTCTATTTCTTACAGTTTAAAATTTTATCTCTAACCTTTTTTTTGCACTTATCTTCACTATGCAATTTTCCCACACATTTCACCCAAAATTGTTTTTGTTGACTTACTTTCTAATCATGTGTATTGCTAAATTTTGAAGTTATTATATATTAGTATTTATTTCATGTGTGTACATTTTATCTTTTAATGAAGCTGGGTATTTCTATTCTAAACTTCACCCAGACTGATGAAACAATGCTCATCTCTAAATAAATACTTATTAATTGATTTAGTAGAAACCCAATAACCACAGGACAGTTTGTCCCTCCCCCAAAATCCATAATAAATACTATAGTATTTCTAGAGCTTTCCACAACCTCAACACATGGATTGTAACAAGAATGAACCTGATTTTTATTTATGCATTTATTGGTTGCTTCTTAAACGTGTCCTGACTGTGGATCACACCCACAACCCTAATGTATTGGAAAAATGCTCTAACCAACTAAGATACCCAGCCAGGATTGAACATGGTCTTTAAAAGAGACAGGTTAAGTCTAAGAAAAGTAAAGTACTAGGAGTAGATGGTAATTTGGTGACTCATTCTCCAGTTCAGCATCCTTATTTCAGAGAAGTGGAAGCTGAGACCCCACGGTTATTAGTAGCTGACATTTATTAAGCAATTACAGTACTATTTCCATTTTCAGTGCTTTACATATAATAATTTTATCTTCACAGTAACACTATTAGGTAGGTATTACTATTATACTCATTTTGTAGACTGGAACAGTTTTAAAGGAAATATATAATTTACCTAAGGATATAGAGCAAAGAAGTCAGCAAGAATCTGAAACTTTGTCCACTTAAGTCTAGATGCCCAAACTATCCAATTAAATGATTTATTTAATATCATAAAGAAAGATCTAGGAATAAAGGATTACTGATTTTTGATGCTTTTTTTTTGCTTTTATTTTATTTCTTCTTCCTCTCTCCCTCTCTTCTTTCTTTCTTTTCTTAACATATTTTTAGGCCCAGGGTAGCATCATGGAATTCAGTTTGTGGAAAGCTTTGGTATGCAAAATCTGTTGGTGCACGGCCTGGAAAAAACTGATTCCATTTGAAACATGACCACTCTGCAAAATAAATAAGCAGGTGGGACAGTGGCTCAGCTCTCCCAGGAAAGCCACAGGAGCATCTCTGGGTGGTCCAGCAATGTCCACAGCCCCCATAGGTTCAAGAGGCTGTGATGACTGGCCAATTATCATTGCTTATGGCCAAGGAGCTCTAGATATTTGCTTCAAAATGTTCTATAACCTTGCCACTCAGAAGATGAATTATGATTGGACAACGAACAAACAATTGGAACAGGACTTAACATTTAATTCTAAAAATATATTACCACTGTGAAAATGGAAAATAAATACCCAGCAATTAAGATAAGGTAAGCACTTGATAACTCTATTTTGGATGAGCAAATAAATAGATAAGGAAAGAATGAACTTATTGGGTATGTACTCACATTAATAGATAACAAGAAAAAAATCTTGTGACACAACCAATTAAAAATAGTGTGACACAACCAATTAAAAATAGTGTCATTGTTTTGGCACATAACTTCAATTTACTGAGCTTTCAAGCAGCTCTATGTCTCACCAACAGTTTCTTTCTACAAAGAGGCTATGATGGAAACTTTTAGAAATATCTGTATCAAAACACATTGAGATTTGCTGGAGAATTTTGCATTCATTACTTTCCCAGAGCCTCACAACAACCTCATGAGGTAGATGTTAGTCTCTTTTTCACAGATGATACAGCAGACTTGGTGCTATTTAGTCATTTGTGTAAGGTCACACAGAGGATGAAAAGCACTGCTCCCTAGGTTTGAGGCTTTCATGAAAAGTTACTGGTGGAATAAAACTTTTTAAAAAATGGTTTTTGAAAAATAACCATAATTTGCCTATTGATCCAGTTACCTACTAAAGATACTTTTAAAGTTTCTCTGGGCTCTGAACATTTAGAATATGTGTGAAAGGACACATAAATTTTATTGCATGAGAAATTTAAAATTTTAATATTCACAGAAATGCCTTGATATGAGGAAAGATAATAGTTTCTCTGGGAAATGAGCTGATAGCTGATCAGTGATAGGAAAAGGAGCAAAGTAATGATTCATTATCTCAACCTGTCTGTATGATAGATCTGAGTCTTTTCTTAGGGGTCCAGCCTCCAGGAAAGAAAACTAAATCACCTTTGCCATTTGATTTTTCTCACTGCACTTGTTTTTCTCACCCTGAACACATCGAGGGTGGAGGGTCTAAGGGAACTGTGAGTTTGTATACTAGCAACCTGTGAGCCAAAAGCAATCACATGTTTGTTTGATTTAGAAAATTAATAAAAATGACCTGAAGCATTTTTCATTAACTTAACATTTGGAAAATTTAACACTTGGGAAATTCATAAAACATTTTGTATTTGTCACATACCCTAAAGAATAAAATCCATTGCACCCTTAAAAATAAAATCCAATGCAGGAACCTGCATTCCTGATAGCTGCCTGTTTAATTCTGTTCTCCAGTTTAACTCTTCACTGGTTATGTTACCTGCTGTATAGGTAGGCATTTGAAGTTGCAGCATCTATCAAATACAGATGTGGTTCTCAAATTCTAAAGACTATTAGAATCACCTATTGCTTCTTGGCCTTTTGGCTAAGATCAAGTGTAGCATCACCTAGAGGTAGGCACTATCGACAGGCACTATCGACAGGCACCTCAAAGCATGGGCAAAATTTTAGGAGGGGCCAAACCTCAAAACTGAAAATAAATCCTTTTTTAATGCAATGTAAGATAAACAAGATACTAGAATTTTAAATAAAGGCAGGATCCAACTCTACACTTTGCCTGGTCCTGCCTTACTCTCTTTATCCCCATCTTAGCCCTGCCTAGGGGGCTTTTTAAATGATAAATCAAGGCTCCATCCTGAGAGGGTCTAGTTCAGTAGGTCTGGAGTGGGGCTTACAATGTACATTTCTAACAAATTCCCAGGTGGGGTTGCTGCAGCTGGTCTGGGGACCACACTGTGAGAAACACTGGTCTGGTTAGAGGATGTGGCCTCCTTATTCTCCTCAGTCCCATACAAACTGTAAAGCACAATTGGTACATGTTGCATATTAGCATTATTCATGTTCCTCAGTCCATGCATAGCAATACCACACCTGGGTATGGAGGAAAAGATGAAAATTATTGGCTCATAATTCTATCCATTTTACCCAGGGATTCAGTAGACAAAGAAACTGCATTGTAATTACAAATACTTTTCACACTTGGACCTGAAGGTCATAGGTATAAAATATCAAGATACACTTTCAAAGCCTTTCAACAGGACAGCAGCACTCCCTGGAAACTCAGACTATTATTTCCTACTTAAGTCACAGGTTGTGTTTCTTCATAGGAATGTAATACTGTCCCTGACCAGTATGTGGGTGTTTTTTTAGACGCAATTTCAGTTTCCTTATGTTCCTCAGAAACTATAGCCAATTCTAGTATTTGATGCCTTCACTGCCCATAATATTTGTGAAATCCCATGCAAATGGAAGAAGGCAGTAAACAAGTATGATTATAATCGAATGTAACTAAATATGTGTCAAGGTAGAAACTTGGTAGATATTTGTTTTATTTTGTTTGTTTGTTTTTTTAATGTTTCTCACCATCTCGTATGACAAGTTTGTCATAGTTGCACGTTCCATGAGATTCAATGTCCAGGGAGAGGATGCTGAGCTCCACAGTGGAGTTAGGTGCCTGGAGAAGCCATGTACAGTCCACACGATTATCATAGGGCTCAGGCCAGCCTGGGGAAAAGAGAAAGGCTGGCGCCTCACCTGTCCTCAGGAACCCACCACAAGCACCTGGAGAGAGAAAAAGCAGCATCTTTGAAATACCTCTACGAAGCAAGCACTTTCACTTTAGTGTCAGTCCTGTGCTGAAATGAATAGCCAATTATAACCATTTTCTAAAGGAAATCTATAAATATCTTACTAGACCCACTAATACAGATAGTTGCAGTTAATATAATTTATTTTTTGTGAAGAAAAATACATTGGACTCTACTTTTTCACCTTAATTTTGTCACATAACCCATTCATTAATGAGTGCCTGTTGTTTGGTCAGCATGAAGCAAGCTTAGGTAAAAGAGTCTATTATTATTATCTGGTAGAACTGTTTCCTATGCATTTCAGTCTTTATCTTTCAAGTATAGTAATTTAGGCAATTTTGAAACAATTTTCAATTTGGCAAACTGAAATATTATGAAAGACACAAGAGCTTATAATAATAGCAACCTTCATTATTTTTACTCAATTAAAAAAAATAACAGCTCTATTGAGCTATTATTCACACACCATAAAATTTACCCTTTTGAAGTGTACAGTTCAGTGGTTTTTAGTATATTCACAAAGTTCTGCAGTCACCAGTTCTGCAAAGTTTAGAACATTTGCACCACTCCAAAAAAGGAAGTTCATGCTCATTAGCATTGGTTCTCTATTATCCACTCCATCAACCCATAGAAATCACTCCTCTAATTTCTATCTCTATGGAATTGCCTGTTCTGAACATGAATTTTCTTTTCTAAAAATTATATATTGATTATGCTACTACAGTTATCCTGATAGTTCCCCCTTTTGACCCCCCTCCACCCAGCATCCCATTCCCTCAAGCAGTCCCCTCACATGTCCATGGGTCATACATTAACTTCTTTGGCTACTCCATTTCCTCTATTGTACTTTATATCCCCATATATGGTTATTACATATGATTATTATAATATATTACATATTATAATATTATATTGAGGTATGCCTTTATGGGGATTGATTTCACCCTTCTCTTATAGTTGAGCATTGGTTGCTGTTGAGAGGGATTCCCAATGTTATCCCTCAATGGGAGAGGTTCACTAAGGTCAGTCAGCTGCAAGGATTGGTGACCACTGACCACCAACCTCCACCCTTCATGGAGGATCAGCTATAAAGGGGCAGGATGGTTCTCCAATGTGGTCTGCAGCTGTTCACTGGGTTGTTGGCCCTAGGGTTTTCTAAGTGGTGCAGACCAAGGTCAAACCCCCATCTATGTTTTGCCTGGGGTCACCCTGCCTGAGCAGTAAAGCGATCTCAGACATCTGCCATTTGTGCTGGGCTTGGAGATTCCTAGTCAAAGCCAAGCTATGAATCTAGGCTGGCTGCTGATAGTGCTGGGCCTGGGGCTTACTGAGAAGGCTGTCACTTATTTGAGAGGATTTAGGAAGTTGTGAAGCATGAACCAACACCAGCCATTCATATGGAAAGGCAGCTTGGGTGGGCCCATAAACTGGTTGGGGTGGGGTCTCTGGGGAACTTTAAGGCAAGTGGAACAGAGTTAGCCAGCTTGATGGAATCTCAGATATGGCACAAGTAGCCCGCTCCGTCTGGATGGATGTGGTTTCTTTAATTCCATCATTCTTAGACTTCCATTCAACTTGATTTCTGATGGTTCTGAGTGATGATTGTTCTATATTTTAGTTGTAATTTTGATGTAGCTATACAAAGAGATGAACCATGTTTACCTACACTGCCATCTTCAGAACATTTTGTAGTAATATAATCTTTCAATAAGGTGGCCTTTTGTGACTGGCTTCATTTACTTGACATGATGTTTTAAGGTTCATAAATATTCTAGCCTATATCAGTAGTTGATTCATATTAAGGCTGAATAATATTACCACTGCATGACTATACCATATTTAGCTTTTCCATTGATCTCTGGATTGAAATTTGGGTTATTTCCCCTTTTACACTATTATGAATGCTCTTTCTATAAACATCCACGTACAAATTTTTGTGTGGAATTTCTGGATCTGGATTTTGTGTGGAATTCTGTGGCAACTCCATATTTCAATTTTTGAGGCACTGATAAACTATTTCCCAAAGCAGCCATAGCATTTTACATTCTTACCAGCAATGCACAAGGGTTTTTACTTGACATGTTTAATTTCTTTCAGATGACCCTACTCCACATTAGGCTTATTTTCCTTTGATTGCTTTTTTTTGTTGCCTACATCACCTGATTTATCATTTAATCAATTAATTCATATATTGTTATTTAACTGACATAATGAATGCTTTATCTTTCCCAAATACTCTAAAGCTTCTAGAAAGTAGAGTATATCTTCGTTCCCTTTCTTAGCCAATGTATAGTCATCACAGTGAATCTGTAATAAATCCTCAAAAATATTTGTTGAATTAAATTAGTACATGTATCTATAAGAAATGCTGATGATATAATGTTCAATATAGTAATGTTTTAAAATATTAAGCTTTTGTAAAATTTTAATGAAAATTTCAAAATGTGTCATCATGATATGTAGTAAATTGTAAAATTCCCTCGCCCTCTTACTTTCTCCTTTCCTTGGGCTTGATTAAGAAAAATGAGATTTATGACTATATTTACTCATCCATATACATTATATAATTATAGAAAAACTTATTTTCTTTAGTGCTAAATTGTATTTGCAAATATAATGTTTTCCATGAGTGAGTCCTTCTCTAACATAAGATTTGCGGATATAAAAAAGCTTAAGGTCTGTTTACTACTATAGTAAATTCACAGTTTGCATCCTCTTCAATGGGATCCTATGGTAGTGTGTCCCAATCAAATATTTCAAGAACTAAGAATATCCTCCAAGAAATATCTGCTGAATTTCTTCTATATCAGTTCTCAAATCCATATGACCCATTCAAAGTTATTTAAACACTTTTTAAAGGAAAAAAGCAGCCTCTAAATCACTGATTACTGAGGGAATGAAGAATGTGTTACAAATGGTAAAAGCTTACAATTTAGGCAAATTTTACCTTGAAACATGAAGGCTTACAACCAGCCAACGGGAAAGTGAAGCATTTGTTAAAGCAAATTTTAAATGAAATACAGAGGGAGAACAGTTACTTCTATTAGTGAATCCTTAACTAGTGTGTATACGTATGTGTATGTGTTAGGGGGTGTGTATATGTGTGGTATTTGTAAATCAATTTTTCAGAGATCTCTAAGATGATCACTATATATTGTAAATAAGCTATCTTATGAATATTAAATTAATAATAAATATAAAAAATACAATAGGAAACTGGCATTTTTAGAAACACACACTTTTTATATGTTATGAAATTAAGCTGTATTTATTCTTCTTACTCATTTGTGTATTTGGCCTCTATTATGGTAAGATCCTTTGAAATATTGGCCTACACATATCAGTCCCTATAAAGAATGCCATTTATTACCAGACAGACCTGTAGCAATGGTAGGTAAGGGTCCAACAGGGGCATTCATTGCAAACCACTCCAGAAGGAATCCTCTCCCTGAGACTGAAGAGTCAGAAATAAATTGAAATGTCAAAGAATTTCCTGTGGAGCTAAAGGATGTGATCTCGATACCACAGTAAGTTCCAATGAGGCGGGAATGAATGCCAATACCATCATAAATCTGAAAAAAAAAAAAATACATACAATAGAGCACTGAATTAAGCAATTGCCTCTATTTTCTTCATTAAAAAAACTAAAAGAATGCTTATTGTTATTATAATTTTATTATCATGGAAAAAATGATAAATGAGAAACCATGTTTTAAAATAATAATGTCATTAAATGTATATGATTGCAATAATTTAATGTTTTAAAATTATTTATGCTTTTGCTGCTGAATTATAGTAAACATATTCTATGTGATATAGCTCACTGTATGACTTACAGTAAAATTTGTTGGTAGAAAACTAGAATCCAAGATAATCATACAAAAACAACATGTATCAAATGTGCTTTGGGGCCCAAAGGGAATTAGGAAGAAAGAGAAAAAAACAGTAAGAAAGAGGAAAGGTTTAATGAAAGAGAGTGACAGGCATCATAAAGAAGCTCCTCTCTCCAATGAAGTAAAGAAGCAGAATTAATGATAATAAAGGGATTGCAGCTTGCAACCGCTCAGCATACCTTCAAAGCACTCAATAAGTCGTTTACATTTGGCTTCAAGCTTAAATTACCTTATTTAGAGGCGTATTTTAAGATAGTTCCCAAATACACAGCATGGAGCAAATTTGTTTTTGAATTGTGCATGTGAATGGCTGGTATCCAACCACATTTCCTAGTCTTCTTTCCATCTTCTTCTAAATAGTTTGCAACAAATTCATTATAATTGTTATCATCAATTTCTTTACGGAAGCTACAGTATAAGCTCAGTTTCTCTAATTATGTAATGTGAGTAATTATTTTCTCACTTACTAAGCATCTATCAGGTACTGAGTGTTTTGTGAGCCATTGTGAACCTAAGTAATAAGATGGAATTATGACCTTGAATTGGGATACAGTAGTAAAATATTCAAACTCATATATTTCACATATATCAAAACATCAAGTTGTACATTTTGAATATATAAAATATCTGTTTGTCAAATATACCTCAACAATGCTGGGGGGAATCTGATGGTGTTTTGAAGTTGATAATCAATGTCTGGATTGCAATGACCACCACAGTTTTTACAGTTTTAATTACTTACTCATTTTAAAATCATCAAATTTTAATAACTTAGCATAAGTAAAAACAGGACATGAGGTATGAGATAGAATAAATAAGCTATACATATGTGCTCAGACAATGCTCAAGGGGCAAATTACAATAATGATAAAAATTCAAATAAATATAATACCAGAATTAGCTTTGTACAGGTGATCCAGAGTAGATAATCTTGATTTAAGGCAAACAGACCATCCTATACGATCTGCAAATGCTTAAATAGACATTAACTTGGATTTATTTTTGCCAATAGCAATTCACTAAAGTAATAAGCATCAGTTGCACTTGGAAACTCACCATTAATTTATCATAATAGCAGTTGTGTGTTGATTCAATGTCCATCTCCAAGATTCTACCATGGACAACTTGAGAGGCATTCACATTTACTATCCACTGGTAATCGGAGTTGTGGGGGTAATTTCCAGGCCATAGGGGAGAGGCAACTTTCCCATAAGTTCCCACAATATTATCATTGCCAAATACTAGGAGGAAAAATAGAGGAGTAAATCAGACCTACTTAAAACCGCTCATTAATCAAATGAAAGAAACAAAAGGCAAGGGATGTTGGAAAGGAAGAACTTTTAATTGGCTGTGATTTCTTTTCTAACCACTGAAAGAAATATAGCTCCCTGTTGGGTTCCTATTAATTCCAGGAGAAAGGTAATTTGTGATTGGTATTCCATCTCCTTATAGAAAGTTTCCTGGTGTAAAACAAAAGAAAACTTCCCATTTGGAAAAGGATTCTCCATCCCTAGGGAACTTGGGGACAAGGGAAGGCAGGGGTGACCAGCCCATTCTCTAATTTTCTAACTTCAATTTTCTTATTTTACTTTTTTGCCTTACAAGAGAATACAACATGTTTTAAAGATAAGAGGAACTGACATCTGAGAGCCATAAGTAGAACAGTTAATTTTGGAATAGTTGAGTTAGAAAATAAAAATATTTAACATTTTATGCTATTAAAAGAAAACCCTGTTGTTACAATAGCATCTCAAGTTAATCCCAAAGTAATACTAAATGTTTTTGACTTGAATAATATAGTTTATGGGCTCAAATGAACATTTGATGTAAATGTGCCAAGCCTGAACTATAATACCTTAAAGATTAAACATTATTATGAGAAGAGGTTTTTTGTTTCTTTTGTTTTTTGTTTGTTTTTATTCATTATTTTTAGAGAGAAGGGCAGGGATGGAAGAAGAAAGGGAGAGAAACATCAGGGCACATACCAGGTTGCCTTTCACCTGCCTCCATCTGGGGACCTGGCTGGAAACCTGGCTGGAAACCTGGCTTGCAACCTGGGTATGAGCCCTGACTAGGAATCGAACCAGCGACCCTTGAGTTCGCAGGCTGGCGCCAATCCAACTGAGCCACACCAGCCAGGGCACGGGAAGAGTTACTTAAACAATTACATAGAACTAAAGCTCACGAAAAATATTAGAATCCTTGAACATTGTCACTGGCTCTTACTGAGTCATTTGTATGTAATTTGAAAATAGCATTATCCTTTTTAGTTTGCAGCATTTGTTCTGAAAGCCATCACTAAAATCGAGCCCACTAAAATAGAGCCAACTTACTCTTGGCAAACGTGGCCTGGAAGCCCTGGCCGCTGCCAGAGCCGTCGGAGACAAACCTAACCCACAGCACATGCGCGACCACAGAGGAATAGTTGAGGGGGAGGACGCCGCCACAGTATCGTCCCACCACGTGACCAGTGGCGTTGTCTTCCCGGATCTCTACAAAATCTCTGCTACAGTCTGGAGAATCTTCTAACTGGAAAGTTCTGATTTAAAAAGAAAAAATAAAATTTAGGGGGAGTAAATTGACAGAATAAACTTGGGGACCATCCTGAACCACGTGCTTAGCTAGCCTGCTTTTTTAAATGTATGTGTCAGCACAATTTTTGCTAACAAAAAACGTCTTTCATTCAAATTTGTGGAAATGACTAGTCAAGAGATACAAAGATCATTAATGTACCGCCTTCTAAAAATTTTCTCTCTAGGGGGAACACTTGGTCAAGAACAGAGGAAAAAATACGTAAGGGAGGCTATTGTTAAGTGCCATCAAGAGCTATAAAGTAGCGTAATAACTTTGAGGCGGCAGTATCACCTCCGATGTTGGGGTCAGTAGTAGCTTGATGGAGAAATTTTATTTATTTACTTATTTATTTTGAGATAGAAATGTCAATATTGGTTGAATTTAGGTGCAGAAATGGTGGGCAAAGAATGCATGCCAGCAATAGCACGTAAGTAACCAAGGGTGGGGCATGTTTAAAAATCTGTGAGAAGTGTTTAAACTTTGAGTACTTTACAAAACAAAACAAAACAAAAAAAAAAAACATGGCTGGGAGCAGAATGCTGGGCTAACGTTGGTACAGCTTAAATGTCAATCAAAGGAACCCACAATTTCTAGAAAGGTAGAAAAATATGGCCTCTGTAATTACACGGGCTGGTGCTCAAGCATGTCCTGTTCAGTTTGTATGATATCCTGCAAGTGTGATGACATGGGGGAATGCAGGGTAGGAAATATTATCTACCTCCTATGATGGTCTTTAGTAACATATATAAAAAGTCTGAAACACTTAGATACTAAGTGAATGCTTTTAAAACTTGGCTTTCATGCTTTTAAAATTGGATGTAATTAGGGTAGTATAGTATTGGTATAAAGTCAGACACACGAATGACATAGGAGAGAAAACCCAGAGAAAAATCCACAAATACAGAGCCAATACAACTCAATCCATGGAGTCAAGTGAGTTCAATGGGGAAAGAAGTTGTTTTAACAAATGGTGCTACAATAATTGGCTATCTTTATGGAGGAGAAAAAGAATTTCAACCCCTGCTTCCCTCCATACATAGAAACTAATTTAATATTTCTCATAGGTATAAACTTATGTATAAAACCTAAAACCATAAAGCTCCTAGAAGAAAACATAGACTATCTTAATAACTTTGGGATAGGCAAATATTTCTCAGAATGCAAAAGGTACTATATCCACAATTTAAAAATTAATACATTTGACAATAAAAAGTTTTAAATCTCTTGATTAAATACATGAATTAAAACATGAATAGGTAAGTCATAGAGTTCATGGAAGAGGGAAGGAGAGATCATTAAAAATCATATCTAGCAAAATACTCAGATTTGGAATATAAAAGGAATTTTTACAAATAAAAGATGAAAAAATAGCCAAATTAAAAATGGACAAAAGACTTGAACATACACTTCAAAAGAGATGATGAGTGAATGGCCAATGAGAATGTGAAAAGTACATTACATCATCGGTCATCAGAACAACGTAAATTAAATATCACAATAAGATACCATTTCACACCCACCAGAATGGCTAAAATAAAAAAAGATTGACAAGATCAAATGTTGCTAAGCATTCAGAAGAGCTGGAAGTCTCATATATTTCTGGTAGGAATATATATTAATACAACCACTTTGAATAATTATTTGGCATTTTCTTATAAAAACACACAATTCATACCCAGAAATTTCACTCCTAGATTTTTATCCAAGAGAAATAAAAATGCATGACCATGCTAGTATCTTGACTGTAACAGAACTCTTGCAACTCAAAAATAAAAATAACTCAATTTAAAAATGGAAAAGGACTGGATAGAGCTTTCTCCAAAGAAGATACATAAGTGATCAATAAAAACATGAAAAAATCATTATTAGTTACTAATGAAAATCAAAGCCACAGTGAAATAGCATTGCATATCCATTAGGATGACTATTATTTAAAAATACAGACTATAACAGGTTTGATAACGGTGTGGAGAAATCATTAACTCTTATGCATTGCTGGTGAAAATATAAAATGGCACAGCTGCTGTGAAAGACAATTTAGTAGTTCTTCAAAAACGTAAACATGGAATTATCATAAGATGCAGTAATTCCATTTCTGGGTATATACCCAAAAGATATATAATTAAACATACCCAAAGGATGTATTTTAAAATATATATAAAGCTATTAAATATATACATATAATATAAACAAATAAACCTTTATATAATTATATATGATAAAAATATACCAGAGTTATAGATATATAACTTCTCTGATAAATAAATAATATATAAAAATACATATGCAACTATATCTATAATGCCATATTCATATAGTACATAAATGCTCTAGAATATTATTCAGCCTTAAAAAAGAATGAAATTCTGATATATGCTACAACATAGAGGAGCCTTGAAAACATTATGCTAGGTAAAATAAGCCAGATACAAAGGACACATATTGTGGTTCTACTTATATGAGAAATTTGGAACTGGGAATTCATAAAGACAAAAAGTAGAGTGGAAGTTGCCAGGGGCTGGGAGTGGAAGAAAAGGGGAGCTATTATCTTATGTAATGGGTACAGAGTTTCTGTTTAGTATGATGAAAAATACTCCTGGATAGCAGTGGTGGTTGCAGAAAATTGTGGACACATGTAATGTCACTGACTTATACACATAAAAATGGGTAAAATACTTATGTTTATGTTACATCTTTTCACCACATTAAAAAGTACTGAGGAATTCTGAGTGGTAAAATTAGACAATCAGAACTCTGCTTGAGAATATTATCTTGCAGTGACATATAATAGTCATGACTGCCAGCAGCAGAAAAATATATTTGTTTCTTTGCTATGCCGAATCTAAAAAAATGATAAACCACTGAAGGGGCACTATCTATTGGAGCTGATATACAGGCTTGGACTTCAGAAGAGACTCTGAGGTTGTATTTGGAAATCACCTATATGTATATGGTAATAGCTGAAAGCATGGCTAGACTGCGGGTTTAGAAATCAAAGGGTGGGAATAATAAGTAGAGAGAGACAAGGGTTAAGAACAGAAGCTTAAGGAAGATTCATATTTTAAGCACAGTGAAACGAAGAGAAAACAATAGGTGCAGGAGGCCTGAGAAGTTTGGTGCTCAGTTTTGTTACCCACAATAGCATCAACACTGGAAAACGCTAAAATTGCTTCCTTTTGTGTCCCAGGAAAAAAAAAGATAACGAGAGATCATTTTCCTCAGCAGCTAATTTACATGAAATTGCTTGTAAACCTTTCTACTCAAAAGTGTGGTACATGGTCCAGCAGCCTCAGCATCAGCAGAGAGCATGTGTGAAATGAAGAATCCAGACCCGCCAACCAACAGAATCAGGCTGTGGATTTTAGCAAGATCTCAGATCATCAGTATGCACATTAAAGTTTGGTCCACAGGTCCAGAAGATTACTAAATGCATGTCTTTCTGTTTTAGTACCAGACTGGTATGATCCAGTGCTAAATTGCAGAACAGACATTTTTATTAGAAGTGATGGTAAGATGATATTCACAAGAATCAAATTAAACTTAGGTCAGTGCATTTTAGAAGCAAATCTCTCTTTTTTCCAAACACTTTGGCTAAGATCTCTGTTAGTAAAAATAAGATGTGGAACAAAAATAGTGCAATCACTGTTTCTCATTATCTCATTTCGATTCTGGAACCAAGATCAATCACTTTCTAAAAGCACCCTGCAAGCATAAAATATATTTTTTTTGTTAATTCCTTTACCAAAAAACTCCTTTTTAATAATTATTTCTCTCCAGTCCTTTTTGTTGCAGATTCAATCATAATTTCTTCAGTTTTTCTCCCTACTCAGTTTCACCACAGTGCCCACGATCCAAACCCCATGTTTTAGAAGTTGACGTTTTCCATATGCTTCTCTCACACCCGAGGAATGGTTCCAAGCCCTCATCTGGATGTAGTTTAGAACAGGGCAGAAATAACTTGCCATAAAGACTTTCTCATTATCATCTACATAGAGAGGAACATCTTGCATTCCTCAAGCAAGTAACAAGAAATAAGGAAATTAACTTCTTATGTGTAAGAATGGAAAAAGCTGAGTCATTAAGATTTGTCTAAACAAAAATTATGATTTTAGTCCCTTAAAGAATAAAATGGATGGAACTTGCTTTTAGTATTTATCCCCCATGTTCCAGGAGAGCCCAGTGTTGCCCAATTGAATATAACTGTGACCTACACAAGATACTTCAGAAAATGGTAAAGTGAGGCAGTTTAACATTCATTGGACATCTGGTATATATCAGCCTTGTGCTATATATTTTTAGTCTCACATCTTTAATCTCAATGTGGCACTATATGTGTATGATTATCTGCTATAGAAGAAATGAATTTTTTATGTTTTAAATAAATAGCTTCTTGACATTAATTTATTAGTAACTTATCAAGAAATAAAATCTTATTAGTCATAAACATTACAGTGCCTGGTCCAGTTCTTGGCAACTACCAAGTATCAGATTGGTCAACAGTGTGAATGTGGTAGAGACCGAGAGGAAAAGGATAAAAAAGAAGCTCTTTTAGTTGATAATTATGAGACCTAATAAGGCATGTGAAGGACTGTGGACTTTTTATTAGGATAATGATCATGTTTTATTCATTATTACATATAAAGCATCTAGTATGGGAGTAATATCTGCCCATTATATGCTAGCATATGGTGGGGGCTTAATAAATACTGAATAAAGGAATACATATATCTCAGGTAAAAATTATATATATATATATATTTCTTTCCATCCAGAACTTCATGCTTTTAGTAAAGACAAAGCAAATAAAAACCTCTTTCCTGTGTGGCAACTTCAACTTTCAGTGCCTTTCAGGCACTCAAGAGAGCTTTGTTTTCACACAGTGCCACTTGTACCCTGAAGAGGCACTTTCTGATTGATGGACTGAAAGCAAGCAACTTGAGATGTCTGAACACAGTCCAATTTCAAATCCATTTTTTAAATTCACTCTTGATGCACAAAGCAGCATGTCTAGAATGAGGAGCAAGACTTTTTTGAATAAACAGACCAAGTGTCTTCAAAGCAATTCTCCTCCCTCACCACTAACTTATATTCTTTTCAAATACAGAATTAGCCATCCCAACCAAAGCCCAACAATGTGTAGTAAATAAATTTTAATTTAAAATGTGAATTTAAATATCAAAGTGTTATCATTCAATATTCATTAAGCATTTGTTACATGTGGCATGTTACAGTTATCTCTGTACTGATGATTAAAATGTTCCATTTCACTTAGCACATGCTTTTCTTTCCTAATTATATTGCATTGATTATGCTATTACAGTTGTCCTGATTTTCCCCACACTAGCACCCCCCACTCCCTCAAGCAATCCCTAGACCATTGTTCATGTTCATGGCTCATGCCTGTAAGTGTTTTGGCTACTGCATTTCCTATACTGTACTTTATATCCCTGTGGCTATTCTGTAACTACCTATTTGTACTTCTTAACTCCCTCACCCCTTCACCCATTCCAATGCTTGTCACTACCTACTTCTAGACAATTCATTATTGTTGTTTAATTTAAGAGCACTCAGATCATGGTAGGATCCTATGGTTAAGTTGGTATTTATAGTCCATGTTTGTAAGGCCTTATAGTTCACTGAGAAACATGAGAGTGATTTTACAAATAAATCACTAAGTTCCAAAAGTTCCAAAAAGCTTACCAAATTATTCTTCATAAGAGCAGAAGGAAAGGTGGATTAAGGAGGTGGGGAAGCAAGGTACATGGGTAAGAAGGCTTAATTGAATTAGGATGTCTGCTGGAAAAAAAGAATTAGTGATTTGGGGAAAGAATCTAAATGACTCTTTCGTTAAAAGAAAAAAACATAAAATTACTGTTTTCTGGAAATGAGCACTCCACAAATTAATGTGCAGATATGTACTTCTGTTAACATTAGGCAGGATTCTAGAACAATTCCCAAGAGAATTTTAATACTATTTATAACTCAAACTATAACTAAAACAGAGGAAATTTGGAAACAGACTTCCTAAAGTTCCCAATGTATTCTCTAACAGTTGCCTGGACACATGCTTTTAGTTGTCCATCCTATTAGTAACAGTGCTTCCTTCCTGCAGATTCACTGAAACAATACACCATAAAAAAGGATTTACATAAAAGACAGCTGGAGCCGGTTGCCAGGGGAACTGACAATGTTCCAGACACATTCCACATTAGTGGGATAAACTTCTGGGTAGCCAGGGCTGTTGAAGATGCCTTCTGCCATGTGGAAGTCTCCGCCACAAGCTGGAAGAAAAGGGAAAAAAGTGAGCACCAGAACAAATACAAGACAACATAAGATAAAGGAGAAAGAGTACTTACTAAAGGAGATATTAACAGCATCCATTTCATAGTAAAAAAAAAAAAAATGCATGTCATATAAAATAAGGAAAAGATTGTGAAAACTCAAGAGCAACAGGATATAGATCAGAAGAAATCTCTACACTGTATTTTCTAAAAGACTACTCTCCCTGTGCACTATAACTTTCTGTAATTAAAGACTTGTTTTAATCCTATGAGGACTCAGTGTTACTGACCAAGATGATTTAAATCCCTGGCCTAGAACAGAAGCCAGTATTTCAGCCTCTCCCTCTCAGAACACTGAAACACACACACGCAGATCTCCAGGGTGTTCTATGCTTTTAAATGCTAATAACAAGGAAGAGGGCAGCTGACAAAACAGTGCAGACTGAGAGACCCAGTATGAGGTGGCTCCTCTTTCCTCTCATTCCCATGTGCCACCATCCATCAAGCTATCAGTGACGACACACTGGCCTGCCTGAGTCCAATTGCAAGGCCAGGGAGATGGGAGAACAGTGGTCGCCTGTTCCTAAGAGATGCCATTGGACACTGACAATTAGAGGCTACCTTACCTGCTGTGTCATGAAGGAAAACACCAACACACTGACAAACAAGCTATCCAACCTCAGTCCAGTCAATGCTCTCACTTGCCGAGTTCACTGTTAGCAGCATTAGTCACAATGCCAAGGTATGGAAATACCTGTGTCTATCAGTGGACAAATGGGCACAGTTGTGGGCACAGAATTTATTCCTGCTAGAATTTATAAGTATGTTAGTCTAATTTGGAAGAATGTAAGATTAGGCACAGAGGTGATCTCAGGAAACTAGCTTCCAACTCTAAAGGTAAAAGAGTCCCAAGTACACGTAGGAATTGGACCTCATTCCTCTTAACCCAGGAGCGCCATTTGTTAATGGGACTTACCTGACGATGATGCAGCATAGGTTGCATGGAAACCATCAGAGGCTATATTTGAATCAGAGATGAACCGCAGTGTCAGAGCATTGCTGAAGGAAGTGATAGGGTGGGGCATGGAGCTGCCACAGTAGCGGCCTGAGTGATGAAAAGAACGACAAAGAGAATGAACAATCACATGGCATCTGGGCCAGTATTTCTAGTAAATGTGGGTTTATTAAAATCACAAGAAGCCAAAGCAAAAAGAAGAGATCACTATTAGAACCATTTAAATCAGGGTCAGTGTTTGAGATAATCCTGAGAATTAAAAAACATGTGAATACAGGCACAGGAGAGATGATTTATAAACATGATGAAGGATATTAAGGGAAGGTAGGAACAATGGTAGCCTGGCACCCAATGTAACTAATCCTAAAATCTCTAGCGCAGGAGGACCCTGCACAAATAAATGCAGCAATACTTAAAAGCAAAATATTATAGCTGAGAAAACTGTAAGCTAGAACCAGAATACCTGAATTGAACACTTAGCTCTGCCATCTACTAGCTATGTGACCCGGGCGAGTTATTTAAGTTTTCCATGCCTCAGTTTCCCCACCTGAGAAAAGGAAATATTGATAAATAATGAAAACTGTATCATAAGCGTATGAGGACTGAGTTACTCTTTATTAAGTTCTTAGAGTAGTACTCAGCACAAGGTGAGTTCTATATGTGTTTGTTGAATACTGTACTCTCATCATTGATCAAATGCTTATAGAGAAAAGCAATACAATCAGAAGAGGATGCTGAGCAGAGAGTACTCATTAAAGGCCCACTATTGTCTCAAGCGCAGTTGTCAGGGGATGAACAATGGACCAAAGGCCTGTCTCTGAGGGAACCCTGCCCATCTTCCCTACACAGCATGAGATGCTCAAATGTGAGTCACTCATAGAGAAACCAGAAATAACCTGAGCTTATTTCACTTGAGGACACTTCAGAAACTAGATAGCAAAAATGTTTTGTTTTATTGGGAGAGCTTACAAACCGAATTCCAATGTATTTATTTATTTATTTATTTACTTATTTATTTTGCTTTCGCTGATGGCAAAACCAGAAAAAATGCTCATTTGAATAAAATGTTAATAAGAAATTCTCACAGAATGTTAATTAATGCTGGGATAGACTGCATTTCATTACTGTATAAATGTAAAAATTTTTTTCTCCCTGGCTGGTGGCACAATGGATAGGCGCTGGCCTGTGAACCTAAAGGTCACTGGTTCGATTCCCAGCCAGGGCACATAACCAGGTTGCAAGCCAGGTCTCCAGCCAGGTCTGTAGCTGGAGGCGGGTGAACGGCAACCATACATTGATGTTTCTCTCTCTCTGTATCTCTCTCCCTTCCCCTCTCCCTGAAAAGTAATAAAGTATTTTTTAAAATAATAAATGTAAATTTTTTTAATTTAAGAAACTACATAAACTAGCCAGTCACATCCTTGAATACAAACAGACTGAGTCTTTTGAACTCCACATTGAATCCTGGTTTCTTACCCCCTAATTATCTTTGCTTGGCTTATACCGCTCCTTGTGTTTATTGGGAACATTCTAACCTTGAATGACAGCACATCCGTACATATGTAAATATATATCTAAAACCCAAAGGAGGCCACAGATGGAATTGAGCGAGCACCAGCCACAGTACCTCGGAGGGGCGCGTCATCATAATTGCCATCCAAAATTTCTAAAAAGTCCTGTGTACACGTTGTGCTGCCTTCAAGTCCAAAGTGGGTAAAGGAGAGGGTAATATGATTGACTGTAAGGAAAAACAGAAGTCTGTTTAATGAAGTACTGGCAAATAAAACATACAGAAAGAGAAATTTTACCTCCAATGATTTCATACGTGGGTTCTGCGGCAGGGAGGCAAAGAACTGGGCAGAGGAGCTCAGGGGTGGAGGGGATGGAGAGGGAAAGTAGCAACTGCTGTGCCCAAAGGCTTCCTTTGAAGGAGATCACAGCCCACCTGTTTGAAAATGCCTATAGAACTTGAAATGCTAATAAAGAAAAGGACTCCTGGGTAGGTTTACTCCATGGATTATGGAGAATAGCTTGTTGGAATATACTCTTTACACATTTTTACATCAGCCATAGCTATGTCCTTCCCCTAAATATTTTTCTCAGTAGAATAATTTCTTAAGTCATGGTTCTTCATGGATGCTTGTAAATAAGGCACTCTTTTCTCCCTGCCACACATATCCTACTTGACACTCACTGTCAGTTTTACTTTAAGCCAGGGCCCTCCAAGGTTCAGTCATAGAAAAGAAAGGTTTGACAACAGTGTGGTAGTTGCAGAGGTGGGGAGGAGAGGGTTATCAAAGAGGTACATAGTAATGGAAAAAATACAGTAAATAAATAAATAGCAAGCTCTGAATGACTTGCTGAACAGCAAGTGCCTAGGTATGTTTTCCTACTGTTGCTCTTCCAGGGTCCCTAGTCTTTGGAATAGGATCCATCCTTGTTGCTGGCTTTGACCCAGTTACATCTTTCATCTCAATGCTTTACCACTCATTATAAATTATCCTTAGGAGCAGAAGAGCTGGTTCAAGGGTGGGGGCCAGGGCAGGGCTCTTTGCCTACAGCTCAGCTTCTGCAGGGCTGGCAACTTGCTTGGGGACCCCATGCTCCAGGCGTCAGCTGGCTAAGGGCAATAGCACCAACCTCCAAATCACGTGCAGGTCAGCAAAGACATCCATGTGTTAACTCTTAATATTCTTAGGAACAGCATTAGAGAATATTTAAGCCCAACTCATTATTTTTTAGGTCAGCTAATGGGGCCTCATTAGCTTAAGTGACTTCCCTGTTATCACACAGGTTATTAATTATAGATTGGAGTTGAGAGGTTAATGCCTTTCTCACATGATGTCTGAAATCATACATGTTTCCTGAAAAGCTGAGGGAAGAGCAGGGCTCATCTGAAACAAAATGCAGAATGGCCTCAGGATCACCCTGTTTGTGGTCATTTTGCTTGTGTCCTTAAGGGTCTGCTCACTTTCTTTGTCTATAAAAGGTGAGCAGTAATCCTGATCATCAGATTAGTACAAGGTCAGAAAGTAGGATTCTGAATTTTAAAAACAAAATAATGTAAGTATTCATTACACGTTTCCTCTAGGCCAGTGCTGAGATTTCTTTTCTTTAAATACATGCACTGCAGGAGAGACCAAGTCGTATAATTAATTTCCAGTTTGATTAAAGATCCATGCACGTATGGCATTGCTTCCCAAACTATGAGATATTAATTTTCCAGTCTGTGGTTCTTATTAATTAATTTATTTAGCAACTGCTTTTGGGCATATGTGTCAAAACTATTTATCAATTATTTTTGCTCACCTCCAATATCATATGCCTGTTAATGTAGCAAGGTTATGGGGGTCTCCCCCCGCCCCCGCCGTTTATTAGACCTTGAAACTTAAATTTTAACTTAAGAATAAAAGGTAAAATGACTCCCCTATCAAATTAGGAAATGTTTGTTCTTGAGCACAGCAGGAATTGGGAGTTTCAGCAAAAATAGGAAGGCCATCCATTGTGACCTCTGAGGAGATAAGAAATTAGTCATAGATGGACTTTCCCACAGGCACCCTCCATCCTGGATTCCTTTTCTTCCTTATTTTTGTTACTTACATGGAGGCTGAGCTTGAATTATCCAGCTGCAGTTCTGATTATCTGGGTACTTGGCAGGGAACAATGGAGAGGATATTGTGTCAAATGAGCTGATGAGGATGTAGCCACCACAGACTGAGGAACACACAAACACATAGATACATCAGATGTCCACGGACTATGCATAATAATTATTTGATGAGTGAAATCATAATAGACTTTTTCTTATTTCCGAAATTCAGGCGAAGGAAGTAATCTGCTAAGGAGCTGCACATAAACCATGAGAAAAATGGGAGTGCGCTGTCCATTTATAACAATGTTCTTCAATTACAGGAAGTGGGGAGTGACATTCAACAGATTAAATGGCTATGAGTTGACTGAATCACTGAAACAGAACTCTGGCATTGGTTCACTTACCCTGTCTACTCATAAATTACATGTACAGAAATAATCTGTTTATGGACAACTTTTTTAGGAAAATCGCTATGCAATTGCACAAGGCTTTATCAGGATGCCTGTGGATTGTCAGAGAAGTGCCCAACTCTAAGGGAGTGCAGGAGGGGAGAGTCACAACCAGTCAGAGTGTAAGAGAAGTCTCACAGAGGAGACAGTGGCTAAAGGAGGGATTTGGGGTGCAGAAGGTAGTTCAGAGGAGGGCCATCTGAGCAGAAATGCAGAGGATGGTGAGGACTGCATCTACACAGACTGGGCTAAAGCATGTGGTACTTGTGGGGTCTTGGAAGTAACACTGAATAAAACACTATTGCAGGTCCTAGGCCTTTGGGTAACGTCTGGAGGAGCTTGGGCTACATTCACTAGGCAGTTCGGTGCCAGGACAGATACTGTCACTTTCAAGGATATGATCAGAATGAGGCTTTTGAGAGTGAACTTTGAAGGAAGATGGAAAAAGCATGGATGAGGTTGAGTAGGCCCACTGGGGACTTTTTTTTTTTTTTTTTTAACTCTGAAGCAAAGCATAAATAATTAAATGAAAAAAAGTGTTCAGAAACTTTTTTTTTTTTTTTTTTAAAGCACTGAGAGTGATTGATTTATGCAGTCTGTTTCACTCCGAAGTATAACAGTGCATCTTTGGGAGACCTCAATCCAGAAATTATCCCTAGCCAGGGCTCTTTTACAAGAGAATGCAAGCAAGTGCACTGAAACAGACAAGTGACTGGGCGGAGTAAATTTATTCAAAATGGCAAGGATCATCTGAATAAAACTCAGAGGCCTAGCAAAGCCAAGCAACACCCTTCCTGCTCTGGTTTCCATGTTGGACAGTGAGATAAAGGGTCCCTCTCTAAGAATTACCAGATAAAAGGTAATGGGTATAAAGGTCTAGTAAGAAGACCTGGACAGCAGTGATTTAAGAACAAAAACAACGGGAAACAACCTTGACAGGTAGACAGGCAGGATTCAAATATGGGCAGCCACTGCCTCAAGAGTTAGAATCTCTTTCTACAAAACATCATAAACCAGTCTTGTCATTTATAAAAGTATATTTCCTCCTGGCATAAGACCAGGTAATTGCTAGGCAATTTATCTCTGGATAAATGAATTTGGATAGGTACTTTTTAAAAGCATAGTGTCTCTAACATTAAAGCTACTTTTAAGTATTATTCTGAAAACTTGCTTGAAAGCTGCAGACATCCAAAGAAAGTTAGCGCCAAGTTAAGACAATGGTAAACTGAAAGGACCAACAATGAAAATAATTGCAAATCATCATTCCTTGGTTCCAATATTTAAGTTGTTGCATAGTAAGAGGAAAGCTGGGGCCAATTTCTAGGGATTGGTTTCACTTGACCGTAGCACCAGGAGAAGAACTTAAGAACTCATGGCCTATACCTCTGAGAGACCCACCCTGCACCTACTTTGCTGGAAATGAGCTCCAAAGCCCCTGTGCTGCCTAGAAGGGCCAGACTGAAATCTCATGAAGAGGATGTTTCCTGAAGAGGTGATGGAGTTAGTCAGCTGCTGTTGTCCACACGCACGGGCAAGGCGGGTACTTGCAGAGCTTAAACCATCATATACCTACAAAGAAAAGCAGCAGGGAAAATAATGGTAAAGAACTTGACACTTAACATCCATGGACTATCTGCTCACTGGTGAGCTACTGGAAAAGAACACGTTTGCTGGATTGAGTGTTTTATTTTATTGTTGCATCACATGGTTCCATGGAAATGTCCGAGTTTTTGGCCATTCCTAGGAGCACCTAGGGATTTCAGTAGGAGTGTCTGTGCCAGAAGTACCGTTAGAGCTCAGAGGTCTTTATTAATACCATCACTTTTGCAGCCCTCCTTCCTCCTCTGACTCCAGGGCAGCCACATCACAGGCCAAACCCACAACACGTATGGAAAACGTTTGATGCAAGAATGAACACGGAAGCAAACCAATGAAAAATAATGATGAGTAATCATTCATTTCCTACCAACATTTGCTAGCACTTTTTGCCTTCCATTGGGTTGTGCTCAAGAAGCAAGAGAAATGGCAGGATTCATTCAAATAGTACAATAATGTGAAATTTTATTTAGAAAATTACCTCAAAAATTAACAAAATATATTAGGCTCTGTGTCTGGTCAGTATGATGCTGGGACTAAGTGACCTCCCATGCTTACCAGTGGAATAGTTTACATGACATGCGCCCAAAATTGCTGTATTAGTTTGTGAAGCTTGCTCATTTTCTTGGAACTCTGTGTGTTGGTATGAAATTCTGAATGGTTTTATGTGCAGACCAATGGTAAATGAGTTCTTTTGCTTTGGGTGATTATAATAATGGCAGCTATTCATTAAGTGCTTACTGTGTGCCAGGATCTGGATTCAGCCCTTCACATACATTAGCTTATTTCTCCCCCAAGAATCCCTCCATATTTAACAAGAGGACAACTGATACACAAACAGCCTAAGGAATGTGGCCAAATCACGCAATTCCTGGGAGGGAGCTGGTTACATCGAATCAGACAGCTAGATTCCAGACTACCAAACTCAAACTCTCATTGTGTCCAATGCAAGGTATCAAGTAAATAGAATAGATGCATAAACTGGCCAACTACCAGAGTGGGATTAAAATATGAAGTTAAAATATGTTTGTTTCATTCAAAATAAAAATTTTAATTTACACATAATGAAAAAGTCTTGGGGAAAATTTAAAGTTCAGGGAAGAGACATGCCAATGACTTTAAATATCTAGTGATGATTATAATCAGTGTTCTCTTTAGCACATAAGTATGATTGGCAGGTTATTCTCAGTTGAGTTTATGCAAGTACATGAATCAAACATTAAGAGAATTTTTTAACTCTCTCATGAGGGGTCTAAATATTTTATAGTAAATTTTAAATGAAGTGGTGAAGCATTATTTTCTTTTTACTTTTTCTATTTTTACTTAATGTTCAAATTTTAAATCTATATATCCAATAAAAACATTAAAATGGATTTTTATTCAAATTTTAAAGATGGATTAAACTCTAAATTACACTTTCTTAATCAATTCAAAATATACTTTCCAATCTAGTATGACTGCTTTTTTTGAACATTTTGGACACTTTAAATAGTAGTTAAAATAACATATAAAAGATCATTACAAAGAGGACATACAGATGGCCAATAGACATATGTAAAGATGCTCAACATCACTAATCATCAGGAAAATGCAAATCAAAACCACAATGAGATACCTCATACCTGTCAGAATGTTTATGTTCAAAAGTCAACAAATAACAAGCATTGGCAAGAATATGGGGAAATATCCACATGCACTATTAGTAAGAGTGTAAAATATTATAACTACTATGAAAAATAGTATGGAGGTTCCTCAACATATGAAACATAGAATTACCAATGTCCCAGTAATTCCATGTCTGAGGGTTTATCCAAAGAAAGCAAAAACACTAATTTGAAAAAATATATGCATCTTAATGCTTATTGCAACATTATTTACAATATCCAAGATATGGAAACAACCAAGGTATCCATCAATAGATGGGTAAAGAAGTGACACCATGGATGGACCTAGAAGATTATTATGATAAATTAAATAGAGAGAAAGACAAGTATAGCATTTTCACTTATATGTGGAATCTGAAAAAAAATGAGCAAAAACAGAAACAGAGCCATAGATACAGAAACAAGCTAGTGGTTGCCAGAGTGAAGGAGAGTAGAGGAATGGGTGAAAAAAGGTTAGGGGAAATAAGATTTACAATCTTCAGCTATAAAATAAATGTAATTGAGATGTAATACACAGCCCAGGGAATATGGTCCATAATATAATAATTGTGTATGGTGACAGATGGTTACTAGACTTACTGTGGCATGAAATGTGAAATAACTACGTTTTATGCCTGAAACTAATATATTATTATATATCAATTACATTTTAACAAAAAATAGTCATGTGAATTATAAATCCTAATTCTCTGAAGTATTTTCCTCTGGGATGGGGGCAGGGAATGGTATCAGTGTGGGCTACACGTGGGACTTCACTGTCTCTTTGGCAATTTATTTCCTTTGGGGAAAAAAAAACTTGAAGAGAATTATTCCCTTAATATTTGGCCAGCCCAGACTGTGGGATGTTTTTGTTCATTATATATATTTCATATACATTATGTAGGCTATACTTTTTCTATATACTTAAAATATTTCATAACAGAGTTTTCAATAAGGAAAAGATAATTTATATAAATGAACTAATAGGAAAATGTAAACTAAGATTTGAATATAAACATGCTCTTTATAGCTTTTTTATAATAAGAAGAAATAGCCCAGATGTTATCTAAGTGGAAAAGAAAAAGCTAATGGCTAACTGAATTCTGTTATGTTTATATAATTGATTATATAGCCAAATATATTTTTAAGAAGAAATATATTAAATAATGCTAAGTAAAAAAGGCAAGATACAAAATTATGTGCAGTATCACCTCAATTATCTATGTTTATATGTGCCTAAATGTGCATGTACATGTTTGCATTTATATGGTTGGGTAGGAAATAAGGCAAACTTTTAATACTTTGTCTCTGTATTATAACATTGTGGATACCATTATTCTTTTTTCTGTATTTAAAAAATATAACATCAAGAACATGTAAAATTTTTAAATAACATATATATTTAAAATGTTTAATTGTTTAGCCAATCAGACACGTAAATGATCAAATACACAGACATGACAATATGCTATTCATATAACAGTACTCCAGTATCTAAGCCAGATGGATATTAATACTGCTTAATCTATCCTTTTGCTGCCTGACAGGAATGTAACAAGTCTCATGGACATGCTTCTGCTTTTAGGTCTCCAAGATACATGTTAGTTAACCAATATCTATAACTGCAATGGCCTCTCTCCAAGCTCCAGGCTCACATACACAATGGCATTCTAGGCTTTACGGCTGGTGTGGTCCCATAAACCTTGAAAATGAACATCTCAAACTGAATTCATTACCCTTGCCCCTAATTCTTCCTTTACTTTCATTTCTTGCCTCAGGAAATACCAGAGGCATGTACCCAATTGCTAAACCATTTTGGATCTCTCCCTTGTCCTCCCAACCCAATGGATCATGGGTTCTAACAATTCTCCTGGCGATGTATCTCTCAGATGGATGGCTCCCACCTCCTGCCCTGCAGGGCCTTCCTTTGTGTCTTGGTGCAGGACCACAGCACATCTTGCCAAAGCACCACAGCAGCCTGAAATTATCCCCGCCTAAGTTTGTGCCTTCATCAACTCTGTCTCCAAATTCCTGCCACTGTGCAGTGTTTTGTTTTTTTTTGAAAATGTAAAATGAAATACAAAAGGAAAGCTAAGCATATCAATACTTTCAAAAACTGAACTATATAAAGACAAGCAATCACTGATGCTCCGCTTGAGAACCAAAGAGCAAGTGACCAACACAGATGCAGTGCATAGTGGTGCTTCAGCCTACAGCCCTCCTCTATGACCAAAACCCTGGATGAATGGGTGACTTGTGATCACTGTAGTGGAAGTCATTACCTACAGCCCAAAGTACATAACTGAGTGGGGGAAATTTAACAGATGTTCCTCCGTAACATCTGTATTTGCACTTCTGGAAACTGGAACATGTTTTCTCAGATTATTGAACAGGTGGTGAAAAAATATTTCGACTGAATTGCCTATCTTCTTGTTTTACTAATTTTCATCTTACTCATCGAGAAAATAAACAAACTAAATGGGTGGGTTAAAATTATTAAAATCTGGAGTAAGAAAAAACTTTTATTTTGAAATCAAAGCACAACATATTTTGCAATTCTTAAAGTATGACAATGCTTCAATGTTGAGCTTTCCGTGCATACAAATTATAAATGTATATAAATATATGCTTCTATTTTCATTTTCTGCACTATTACCTTTTTTTTTTTAGTCTTAACTCATTGGTCAATCTTCTAGAAGATATTAAAATAACACACTTATGAAGTGATGATATATTGGATTAGGAATCCAGCTCTGTAGCTCTGTGGACCTAAGGTTCACAATATTTAAAAAGGTAAGTGAGGGTCTTTAACATAGTTTCAGTAGTAATAGAAGTAGTAGTTGCAATAACATAATAATTAGGAGGGGCAGCTAGCACTTAACTGTACCAGACACTGTAACAAATGTTTTAAACACATTTTTAAAAATTCAATCCTTCTTACAGTTTTATTTTTCAGTTGGTAAAACTGAAACTCAGAAAACATTATTAGCTTGTTCAGAGTCACACTCCTAATAGCAAAACCAATCAGTATCTATCTGACAGATCATCAATTATCATTAAACCAACTGAAAAGATAAAATCAAGTATCTCTCACTGAGAATAGAATATTATGTTAACCATCAGTCTATGAAGCAAAGTGAGGTGTCTGTGGCCTCCTAGAGAAATAATCATGGGAGCCCTAGAAGTGTAGAATGGAAGTCTCCTCTCACTTATTCAGCTCTAAAATAAAACATCCTTAGTGGCATTTTAGAAATTCTTATTTGGGACCCCTGTGGATTTCAGAGTCATTGGCACCTGTCATGCATTCCATCCCACTGAACATGCATAGGATTCCCAGCATGGCTAATTTAGCAGACTATGACAAAGAGCACAATGTCTGGGACCAATAAATAAATCTAAAATTTATAATCCCGATTGCTAAACTCAGTTCTATTCTTGAATTCAGATATAAACCACTCCTGTACTTTTCTGGTCTTACCAACAATCTGTCAGGTCCATCATGGTCTCTTGTCTCACTTTGCCCCTGCTATAACTTGGCTTTCAACATGGTCTTCACTCAATTTCATTTTATTTATTTATTTAAAGATTTTATTTATTATTTTTAGAGGGAGGGGTAGTGAGAGAGGCAGAGAGGGAGAGAGACATCAATGTATGGTGCCTTTTACCTGCCTCCAGCTACAGACCAGGCTGGAGACCTGGCTTGCAACCTGGTTATGTGCTCTGGCTGGGAATTTGAACCAGAGACCTTTGGGTTTGCAGGCCAGCGCCTTATCCACTGTGCAACCAGCCAGAGCTCTATTTCATTTTAAACTCCTTTTTGCAACACATGTCTACTGCTTTAAATTAACTTAAAGCTTGTCAGGAAAAAAAAAAAAAAAAGCAGTGAGGAATAAGATACTTAGGATCATTTCCATGAGGGTGCAGAGTCAATTTTGAGGATGAGTCCATGAAATCTTTTCACATGTTATATATAGCAGTATAGGTGCTGATGAAATCCCCATTTTGGAATAGTAAATGCTCATAGATAGAGGAAATATTAAGTGGTAAGGAGGGGAATCCCTCTGGAAAATATCCAAGCTGTTAAAGTCATAAATGAAAAGACAGAAATGAAAATATTACTCATTACAGCAGCCTTTCTTTGTGGTAAAGTGAAAAGCATAGGCTTCCTCAGTGATATTTTCTAGCTATGCTCCTCTGAAATTAAATACCAAGTTAGATATATAGTCACACATCTCATGGACATTGTCACTCTTATTCCTTTGTTTTACATTATCACACTTTGTCTTCAAATTTACAGGAGATTATAAAGGCTAATAATTTGCAACTGTGCCAAGCAGTGACTTCAATGTTAGTATTTAAAAAATCCAAGCTCATTTTATTCACAAATAAACAAGGATTTAAAGAGATTCTGAGCAAACATATAAATAAAACAAAAGAAAGCCAGTGTCTAAAGATTAAGAACTGCTGCTTCAATTCCATTATTCTTTGCTTTGGGGATGCAAAGTATTAGCACAGCCTTTGGTGACTAATTTGGCACTGGAATGCAGTGTGACTAAGCAGGTTATGGAAAGCAAGTCACAAATTATTTTAATAGAAGTTAATGCCTTTATTTTTATTTACTTTTTATTGATAGGTTTTAGAGAGAGGAAGAAAGAGAGAAAGAGAGTGAAACATTGATTTGCCATTTCATTTTTTTACACATACATTGGTTGATTCTTTTCTGTGCCCTGACCAGGTGTGGAACCTGCAACCTTGGTACTTCAGGACAATGCTTTAACTAAATGAGCAACCCAGCCAGGGCACAAATTAAACATTTTCAAAGAAATCATCTTCAAGTATCAAATGGAAACTAAATTTTCTGTGGTGAGGAGTAAAGGAGAGAAGGAAGAAATGGGGGAAGGAGAGAAGAGATTGATTTCTGTCTTGGATTTATTTATAAAACAATAAATGCTTACAGGGAAATTGTTTCCATCATCTCTTTGAAGCGCTAGGTCCTATTATTCCTGTGTCTACTTGCTCTGTTATGGAAATAATCAGTGTTTTAAAAGGAAACACTTCATGGGTAGTGTCTTAAAACAATAAAACCAAATGTGGAAACTGCCCTGTTCCACCCTGTACCTTATTGTCAAGTAATGTTCACAACAACAGACACTGCAGCTTTAGGGTAGGGGTGAGGGCATCTGGTTTTCTTCAGTTTAAACCAAATACTTTGCTTTTCTGCTCCTGGATCAGTTCAAAAAACTCTGAAAAGAAAACCGTTACTTATCATGTGCCCTTTCTTTGTACTAAACTCTGTGGGCCCTAGTGTGTGATTTCTGCAAATGAGAGCCTGGCTCTGCGCTGTGGTCTGCTTGCTTTTATCTGTTTCTTACTCATTCTCACAAGGCAGACATTCCATTGTGCTGAGCAAGAGGATGTTGAAATCAGAGGTCAGAGTCTCTGGGGGCAGGGGGAGGGCCCGGTGCTGCTGAACTGATTTCTCTCCCACTCTCCTACTGAGCTACAAGCAGCATTTCCCAGAGATCAATAAGAGCTTGCGGGACTACATGAATGTGGGGCTCAGAAGAGAGACTCTAATTAAGCAATTAAACTGTCAGTCGGAGATCACTTTAAAACTCAGCCCTCCTGAAAGGAGACATAATGCAGCCATTTTCGTGTTGACCATACAGTCATGCCTAGCCAGTGGTCCTACTGCTGCCTTAACAAGAATTTGTGTCATTCAGGAGCCAGGATCTAGCACTGAGCACCAGAGGTTAATTAAACTGGCCACTGTAAAGAGAGGGAGCAAACATACTACCAAATTGGTTGAAACTTGAGAACAAGTCCAGCTTTGTCATTAGCACTCCATGATGCCATGATCATCTCAGTGAAAGTCAGAAAACTCAGTTTTTCTCTTTTTTCATTATAGCAGCATGTAATTCTAGAAAACCCATTTCTGCCGTGTTAGAAGATCTAAGTTCTCAAGTGGCTCAAAATAGTGAGGTTGTCTATCAATAGTTGTATCAGGGAGTGAACTCTACACAGCACATTCCCAAATGTGTCATCTGCAATTTTCCTCTGATCATTGCAGGAGCATAGACAGCAAAAATGTATTTATTCTTCTATTTAACCATGCATCTATTAATAATTTGTGCATCCCACAGATTGGTATCTGAAATATAAAGACTACTATTATAGGATGTATGAGAAAGGATGGGGATTGCATACTACTGTTCCATTTTTAAATTTCCATTCCTTTCTCCCACTTGCTGAATTTCACCTTTAGTTCCATGAAACCATGAGTGATAACTTGGGGCTTCCTGTGGGGTTGCCCTGCCCCCACTTAGGACCCCTGGGGAGTGAGTCTGTGACCTCTGGAATGAACGCACCGTTGACATCTCCTGACCCTTGGTATCTGTTCCTTCAACTCTTACTTTGCTCTCCTCTTCCTACCCAAAAGCACCATTCCAAACAGGAGCCTCTTCACTAGTTTCTCTCTTTCTAAGTGAGCTCCCCAGGTACTTGATTTTATAAATGAGCAATGTAAGATCCCTAGGCCACAAGGAGCGTGACTGGTGGTACCATGCCCAGACCCTGTGCCCAGCCTTGCCCAGCACTTAGGTGATACAACAGATTGAATGGATGAATGGAACGCAAACCACCCTACTTCAAAGCACAGACACCATCCACTTCGTATTTGAAATCCTAACACTTTTCCTTATATCATGTTCATCTTAAGGAGAATTCACAATGGTGCCAAAGTAACCCTAATTTTATTTTCTCTCCCTATTTTCTCAGTTGTCCTGTATTCTGCCATTCAGTTCCTTGTACATAGGCTATAATTTTTATATTTTACCAAAACACTTATTCTTACTTCAGGTTTATTTGCATTTCAGTGCTGATTCTGCTGTTAAGTTATACCCTGGTGCTGATGCTGACCTATCTGGACATCACTTGTCTTATTTTTAAAATAAGAAGATGACAGTAAATTGTCTCTAATCTCCTCTTCCGACTTTAACATTCTCTGTATATACATGTTTATGATTATTAACCATAATGGCTGTTAAAATGAATTATTTCTACTTCTGACAATCTAAATCGTTATGGGAGTTTAAAACACAAAGCAAAACATGATAGCTGGTCTCATCTAAGCACAATCTACCTTGGTATTAAATAGTACACTTGAGGTCTATTTAAAATTCCACGCACACAAACATTATCTGGCAACCTCACTGGCAGCTAAATATTTTTCTCTTTGCTGATGACTCTGTCTAAGCAGCAGGAGCATGAAAATAACTTGTATGCCTCCAGAATGAATGATTGGCTTTGTATGAACTGAAACTGAAGAGCTATTACGTAAGATATTGGACTTTAAGGTACGTTTCACATCTAGTGTCCATTTGCTTCTGAAGACTGGCTGCCTTGTGCCTCAGTGCCTGCCTTCATGAACCCCTGGACCACTCACTGTAACCCAGAGCCAGGTGGCCAGCCTTGCCAGGACACAGCCTGCCTGGCCCCAAACTGCTGCTGGCCTCCCATCTCCATCATTGAGTCCACTTGGCAACTGTTCACAGTGGATCTCTACCCTAATTTACCTGAACAGTCCTTTTCACCATTCTTTATCTTTTTGTATGGGTGATTTATAAATTGTAAAACCAAAAATGATTTTAGTTTATATATGGTTTATGCAATTTTTCAATATAAATAAATTTGCAAGTCAAAAAAGTATCTTATAAACAAGCATATGTTCTAATTTCTCATTCTGAAAGTATGAAATTTATAGAACCAATCAGGTCTCTGCCCTGATAACATGCCTTTATCAGTTATTCAGTTCCATTTACCTCATGCTGCAGCTGCTCTTTTTCCAACAGCACCTTGCCCTTTAGACATGCCTAAGTTTCTCCATCATTAAAAATCAAACTTCCCATAGATCTTGACTTCCTTCTGTATCGCTCACTTCCATAATTCTGGGGAAAGGCTAAGAAGTTCTGATGTCTTCCACTACTATGCACACCACTCTGATTCTGACAAGGTTATCAAAGACCAAATCCAGTGACTTGGTTTCAATCTATGCTACCACTGTCTTCCAGTTCTCCATCTACCTCTGAGTATCTGTCATTAGTCTCCTTTTGCCCTCTTCCTTCACCTACCCTTAAAATGGTCGTATTTCCCCAAGAGTTTACTTGGCCCTTTTGTCTTTACCAAATATTCCTATAAGTGACCACACCTACCTCTGGGGTGCTAACCATCCGACTATACAGAAATTATCCACCAATGGATGTGTCCACCTCATGCCCCATGTGAAGCACTGAATTCATGTGTTGAAGTCTATAAAGGACATAGTGTAGGCCTTTAAAATCAAGTTTCCTACCTCAGTAGTCTACCCCTGTACTCACTTAATTAACAGCATCACCATTCACCTATTCTTCAAGAAAGTAGTCTATCTCCTCTAGCTCTATCATCCTGCCCACCCTCCACCATATAATTAGCCTCTAAGCCTGGGTGAGTTTTGAGGAGTTTTCCAGTATGACCTTTCTCTCCATCCCCGAGGCCACTGCCCAAGGTGTCTCCATAGCTTCCCAAAGGGCCTTTATCTCATCTTTCTCTTTCCCTGCCAACTTATTTGTAACAATTGCTTGTTATCTGTATCAAGTGTGGCTTTGGGAATATTGCTCCTCTGCTTCACAGAAAACTTTCATCAACCCCATACTTCTGTAGAATTATTTCAAATGCTTCACAGAGCATAAAAGAGCCTGTCCACTTTGGATGTCTTCTGTAGACCTTTTGTCTCCACATGCTCTCCAACACATAGCTACACTCCAGGCACAACCCCCGCTTTCCTGTTCCTAAGTGTTTGTGCACACCCATACCTCTGTGCACAATTTCCCTCATTCTTTCCCTAAAGCTTCTTGGCCTGGCCTCACCACCACATTTCACTGAAAGTCAGCCACTTAAATGTTCTCATCAGTGTGAAACCTTGCCTGGCTTCCAGGCCTAAATGCATCCTTCTTGTTTTCTCCTGATTGTTGCTGCAATTTATTGAGTCCTACATGCCAGGTGCTATGCTATGACCGATTCATAAGTAGGTTCTTGTTTTACTTAAGACCTTGTGAGGCCTGGGGTCACAAGTGGGAAATCCTGGATCCTGAGGCCACTGCCCCTTCTGGTAGCTCACACTATTTTCCTCTTTTCGGTGCTAATGGAACATGCCTCTGAGGGCACTCGTGAGCCGCATCGTGATGATTATGGTTAGCACAAATTGCGAACTTTCTATATGACAGGCAGGTCACTTACATTACCTCAAATATTCCCAACAACAAATCTGACACAATCCCCATTTCATAGTTAAGGAAATTGAACACAAATGATTAACCATCTTTCAGGCAACATAGCTGAAAAGGGCGAAGCCCAGACTCAGTTCTAGGTCCATTCCACCACAGAGCTAGATTTCTCAACCATGGTACTGTGGTGTCTCTCATGGCTGGTGTAGTTCACCTTGTATGTCAATTGTCACTCAAGTGCTTAGTGGCATTAGCTTTAGAATGCCCCATCTGCCCAGTGGTGGGGATACTCCAGCTACTTCATCCAGGACTTTCTGATTCCAAAAACTTGTTTGGACTACTAGTTTTTGTATTTTACCTTCTCTTCCAGCCTGGACTCCTTCCAGCACCTGCCTTTGGGTTTATTTTCCCATCTCCATGTCTATAACGAAATCACATTTGAGATTTTACTTCCTCCAATCTGTTTCTTCTTGCTACAGTTTAAACCAAGCGCAGCTGCAGGCTGAGGTATGGCAGTAGTTAACGGAAAAGCCAGGCTGTGTAAGTGGAAAATCCTACTCATGACCATGGAAGAAAATAATGCATCCATGCTTTACATGCCTTTGACCTAGGCTTTGTTTTGTTCACACACCACTGTATGTTGAATTCGATGGTTTATAGACTTCATCAAAGACCAGAAACTGTTACCTGGCACCATACAGAGTGAGGGAACAAGAGTTAGAGAAATGCCCACTGCAGGCAAAACTACGAGGTAGACAGTTTGTCTCTGGCCCAACCAAACTTCTCTTGAAGGACCCTCTTCTGCTTCAAAGCTTTATTTTGTCTTCATTTTAAAAGGACTTAGAAAGATATTTTAAAATATCACCCCAAATTTTTAAATTGTCTATGTCAGGAGAGATGATCTGAGTTACCATTACAGGATGTAGATGTCCTAAACTTTAAGTTTGTATAATGATTTGTTAATTTAGATTCTGAAAATTCACTTAGAAGGTTAAAATACAGTCATAATTCAACTGAACTTATAGGTACATTAATGACTTAATATTGTAAAAATAATACTTAAAATTATAGCATTGGACTGGACTACTTTGAAAAATGTAAAACAATTTTGTACTTTTCTGAGTTAAATTTGAAGCTAGCCTGTTGGGGTTCACATAAGAATCTGTCAGGGAACTAGAATAGAAATACCCATTAGCTAGGAAAATTTGGTTAGTATTTTAATAAAGTATTATAAAATACAAATAAAAGATTAAACCCTTTTGTTAAAAAATGAATTAAAACTCCCCAAAATTGCAAAATACAAATTTATTCACTGGTAAATTAAGCATCTAGCATTAATTAAAGGTGAGAATGTATGAAAGCTTTTGGCAGTAACAGGACCTTTTTGTCATCTAACCAACTAACAGCCATATCCCTAAGTTTTCCACCCTGATTTCCCAATATATTCTGTCATATTAGACACTGATTTGTTCAAATAGTAGACTGAGATAACCTGATAAGAAAAGTAGAACCCTGTGAGAACTCCCAAAGATATAAAAATAATTAATTTAAAGTTACAATAAATCCATTCTTCCATTCGACATATACTTTCCTAATTTCTTGCAGCCAATTCTGGACAATGATATGTAAGGGGGTTCTATGAAAAGTTTTCTTTCTTTCTTTTTTTTTTAAAAGATTTTACTTATGTTTAGAGAGAGTAGAAGGTGGGGAGAAAGAGATGGAGAGCAACATTGATATGCGAGAGAAACATCAATTGGTTGCTGTTCACATGTCCCCAACTGGGGGCCTGGCCACAACCCAGGCAAATGCCCTGACTAGGAATTGAACCAGTGAGCTTTTGGTTTGAGGGACAACGCCCAATTCACTAAGCCACACCAGTCAGGGCAAATTTTCCTATCTTGCTTAACAAAATACAAAATGAAAACAACTAATACTATTTCTTCTCCCTTCCTTCAGGTTTGAAGTCACACAAAATGATTGAAGCTGCTGCCATTTTTAACCATGAGGTCACAAACACAAGAGGAAAAGGCAATATACTTAAAAATGATAGAGCAGAAACAGCTTCCCAACATCCCTCAGATTTTCTACATTCTGATTTGTATGTAGGTAAAAAAATAAATGTCTTCATAGTTTAAGTTGCTAGTTGGTAGTTTTCCTAAGATTTAATGTTGAAAACACCCATAATTAATGCATTTGCTAAATATGATCGTATGGCAGTGTTTTGATCCAGGTTTGACTCTATACAATGCTTAAAATTTGTGTTACTCTTTGGGGGGAATGGGTGGGTGGGGAGGAGGACAGAAGGGAGCAAAAAGGGGATGGATGTAATACAACAACAATAAAATTTTTTAAAAAACTTTTGTTACTTACTATAATACAAGAGTCCTGAGGTTCAAGGTCAAAGTCAGTGAAGTTCAAGAGAACACGGTGATTTCTTTCTACTTGAATGACCCAGGAACAGTCAGTGTTACTTCTGTAAGGACTGGGGTAATTTGGAGAATGAATGTCTCCACTGGGAGCCTGGAAAATCCCACCACAACCTGTAGATAGGAAACCCAATTCAATAATGAGAAGAATCCCTTTCACATCCAGACAATTCACCATTTAGTTACCGCCTTCTATCAACTTCTCAAATCATATTAATACAAAAAATACACATTGGTTGTGACAGAATATACAGGGGGATGTTAAGAAGAACAAAGAAAATAGAGAAGCCAAAGAACTTAATATGCATGACTCATGGACATGAACTAAGGAGGTCATTGCTGGAGGGAATGGGGTACTGGGTGGAGAGGGGCAAAGGGGGTAATTTGGGACAACTGTAATAGCACAATAAATAAAATATATTTTAAAAAAAGAAGAAGAAAAGAATCCCTGATCCATAAAACTTTACCCCATAAGGTAGCCTAGAACAACATGCTACTTTGTTTGACTACCACTTTTACGTAGTCTATGCTAAACATTTTGAAGACATGACTATCTACTGTTAATTCATTCATCTCAACAAAACAAAGAAAGACAACTAAGAAAATATTTTAAGTACTTTAACTATTGATGCTAAATTTTATTTTAAAAATACTAAAAAGTTCAACAAATGGTGTTGGGAGAACTGGACAGCAACATGCAAAAAGATAAAACTAGACCACCAACTTACACCATACACCAAAATAAACTCAAGATGGATAAAGGATTTAAACATAAGCAGGGCCACCATAAAGGTCCTGGAGAAAAATATAGGCAGTAAACTTTCAGATATCCTACGCAAAAATATGTTTACTGATACTTCACCAAGGGCAAAGGAAATCAAAGAACGAATCAACAAATGGGACTATATCAAATTGAAAAGTTTCAGTTCAGCTAAAGAAAATATCAGCAAAATTCAAAGGGAACCAACTGTATGGGAAAACATAATTGCCAATGATACCTCAGACAAAGGTCTGATCTCCAAAATATACAAAGAACTAATGCGACTCAACACCAGGGAGACAGACAGCCCAATTAAAAAATGGGCAAAGGACCTGAACAGACAACTCACTGAGGAAGATATACAAAGGGCCCAGAGGCATATGAAAGAATGCTCAACATCGCTAGTCATCAGAGAGATGCAAATTAAAACTGCAT